>JAGFMF010011679.1:912448-950749 GCA_019455555.1 Galemys pyrenaicus | reverse complement strand
AAAGCAGAAATAAATGAATTAGAAATCAAGAAAACAATCCAAAAGATTAATGAAACCAAAAGCTGGTTCTTTGAAAAAGTAAACAAAATAGATAAACCTTTAGCCAGGCTAATGAAGGAAAAACAGGAGAAAACACAAATAAACAGTATTACAAATGAAAGAGGAGAAACCACAACAGACTCAAAAGAGATTAAAAGAATAGTCAGACAATACTATGAGCAGCTATATGCTAACAAGCTTAACAATCTATGAGATGGATCAGTTTTTAGAAAGTTGTAAGCATCCAATGCTAAACAAAGAGGAAACAGAACACTTAAACAGACCAATATCAAGTAGTGAAATTGAAGAAGTAATCAAAGCATTCCTAAAAACAAAAGCCCAGGACCAGACCGATTCACAAATGAATTCTACCAAGTGAACTAGTACCTATCTTATACAAACTCTTCCAAGAAATAGAGAAAGGAATACTACCTAATATATTCTATGAAGCCAATATTGCACTAATACCTAAACCAAACAAAGACAGTACAAAAAAAGAGAACTACAGACCAATCTCCCTAATGAACATGGATGCAAAAATCCTCAACAAAATTCTAGCTAACACAATACAACAATGCATAAAAAGGATAATTCACCACGATCAAGTGGGGTTTATTTCAGAAGCTCAAGGATGGTTCAATATCTGAAAATCAATCAACATAATCCAACATATCAACAAAAAGAATAACAAAAACCATATGATCATATCAATTGATGCAGAAAAGGCATTTGACAAAGTCCAACATCCATTCATGATAAAGGCCCTCAAAATCCTTGGAAAATAAGGACCATACCTCAACATGGTAAAAACTATATATGACAAACTCACTGCAAATATAATCCTCAATGGTGAAAAACTGGGAGCATTCCCCTTAAGATCAAGAACATGACAAGGATGCCTATTCTCTCCACTGCTATTCAATATAGTACTGGAAATCTTAGCCAGAGCAATAAGACAGGAAAAGGTTATACAAGGAATACAAATAGGGAAAGAGGAAGTAAAACTATCATTATTTGCAAATGATATGATAATATACTTGGAAAACCCAAAGGGCTCTACAGAAAATCTATTAAAACAATCAACCAGTTTATTAAAGTAGCAAGATACAAAATAAATGCACAAAAGTCAGTAGCCTTCCTATACACAAACAACCAGTCTGAAGAAGAAGAAATCAAGAAAAATATATCCTTTACAATTGAAACCAAGAAAATCAAATACTTGGGAATCAACCTAACAAAAGAAACAAAAGACATATATAGAAAAAAATTATAAAACACTGTTAAAAGAAATAGAAGAAGACACAAAGAAATGGAAAGATATCCCCTGTTCATAGATAGGAAGAATCACCATTATTAAAATGACCATCCTACCAAAAGCAATCTACAGATTCAACGCAATACCAATAAAAATATCAATGAAATTCTTTAAGGAAATAGACCAAATGTTGATGAAATTCATATGGAGACACAAAGAACCCTGATTAGCCAAAGCTCTATTGCCAAAAAAGGGAAATGGAGGGATCATGCTCCCAGACTTCAAAGTCTACCACAAAGCAACAATTTTTAAAACAGCATGGTACTGGAACAAGGACAGACACACAGACCAATGGAACTGTATAGAAAGCACAGTAGTAAAACCACACAACTATGGACAACTGATTTTTGACAAAGGAGCAAAGAATTTGCAATGGAAAAAAGATAGCTTATTCAATAAGTGGTACTGGCAAAACTGGTCCACCATATGCAAAAAAAATAAATAAATAAAACTGGACCACTATCTGACACCATATACAAAAATCAACTCAAAATGGATAAAAGACCTAAAGGTAAGACCATAAACTATAAAATATATAGAAAAAAAAATAGGTAAAACGCTACAAAACTTACACCTCAATGGTGCTTTCGAGGTGGCAGTCCCCAAAGCAATAAAAATGAGACAGAAGATAAACAGAAGGACTACATCAAGATAAAAAGCTTCTGTACAGCAAAGGAAACATTAAACAGAACAAAGAGAAGCTTTGTGCTCCACACTATGGACAAGGGTCTGATCACAAAGATATACAAAGAACACTTAAGACTCAAGAAAAACAAAGTAAAAAACCCAATCAAAAAATGGGCAGAAGAACTTAAAAGACACTTCTCCAAAGAGGACATACACATGGCCAACAGGCACATGAGAAAATGCTCAACATCCCTTATAATCAGGGAAATGCAAATCAAGACCACAATGAGGTACCACCTTACACCTGTAAGAATGGCACATATAAAACAACAACAACAACAACAAATGCTGGCTAGGATATGGAGAAAAAGGGACCCTAGTACACTGCTGGTGGGAATGCAAGCTAATCCAACTACTGTGGAAGGCCATATGGAGGGTCCTCAGTCTACTGGAGATGGAAGTAACTTATGATCTGGCAATCCCTCTCCTAGGCATCTACCCAAAGGACACAAAAACACCGATCCAAAAGAGCACCTGTACCCCTATATTTATTGCAGCACTCTTTATCATTGGTAAGACCTGGCAACAACCCAAAAGCCCAAAAGTAGATGACTGGATCAAGAAGATGTGGTACATATACACAATGGGATATTATTCAGCAATCAAAAATGATAAACTAGGGCCACTTACAGAAACATGGATGGAGCTAGAGAGAGATATACTCCGTGAAAGAAGTCAGAAGGCAAGAGAAAAATATCGGATGGCTTCACTTTTGGGAGGAATGTAAAAGAGCAACTACTATAAAAAAAAAAAAAAAAAAAAAGAGTAAGCTCAAGTTAATGAGCAATTACAACCAAAAACAAACAATAAGAACAGAAACTCTACAAAAGGTCAAAGGTAAACTAAAGGGACTTTGGGCTGGGAGGGGAGGGAGGGCAAAGATGGGGATCAGGAAAGAAATAGCACAAGGTACTGAGGTAATGGTGCACGGGTGGAATGGTGGTGGGTACTCCCTGGGGAATACAAATGATGTCAAATATAATTAAATAAGCTAATTTAAAAGATAAAGATACACATATATAGAAAAAAACACATTTATTTTTAAAACTGCATTTAAGCCTAATTTTAAAAATAAATATAAAAAAAGTCTGTCCATAGATATAGCAAAAATATCAACAAATTATTATTAGGGGGGAATGAATGTTGTATAAAAATTTATGCATTTTTAAATGAAGGGTGAGCTGATTGTATCTTCATGTTGCTGTTCAATTGTCACTTTGATTTTGAAAATATAAATACTGAGGAAAAGCATTCCAGATAAACTTATTCTTTTGACATAAAAGGAAGCTTTGTAATTTCTATTCCACTTGTATAAACTTTATCAGTTTTCTATTTGTTAGTTAAACTTGAGGTTAATTCTGCATGTAGACTTCTATCTTGACTTGCCATTTGTGACCATTTCTTGCTTTCTAAAGTAGATAACTCTTATCTCTCCCAAACCCATTTATTTTATCTGTATTACTATACAGCCAGGCTCTCAGACTTTCTTACATTTATTTTATTACAGTTTTCTTATTACTAGACTTTTCTCACACTAGTGATGGATTTTTACCACTGGCCTTTGTCTTTCAGTTCTGTTATAATAAAAAAGAAAAAAGCCTTAAAAAATGTCACTTTGGAGAGGTTAAGTCACAGATTATAATCCGGAATATTTCTCTAAGTGAAATAATATTACACAATTTCATGTTTATTAAAATAAATTTGACCCAATTGTACTTAAAAGATCTTCAAATAAATTATAAAGAAAAAAAGTCATGTTATTCTAAAAATTTGTTTTGAAATAGTTACTAGTTTACCTACTTCTGTATTTTGTAATATTTATGTTTAAATTAAGATACATGTTCTGCTTTCTGCCATCATCTTTAATATCCTTCCCATCCATAGTTCCTTGTAGGAGACAAAAATGTAAAATTATTAATTAAGCATAAGTGTGTGACACCAATGTTGGGCAACTGATAATAACTTACCTGTAACTCTAAAGTGGTCAATGCTCTGCATATAAGGAGAATATTTCTTACAGTGATTCACACTAAAGTTGTCTATTACTTCCACAAACTATTCTTAACAATCAACATGTATTTTGATTTTAACAGATATAATAATAAAATATATTCATCATCTACAAGTGAGGAAAAATTTACTGAAAATGTGCTGAAAACTACATTTACTCTATCTTGTCATTTACAAGGACATGTGAATATGTATTTATGTTAGTTTTCTGTAACTGTCACAAATTACCACTGAATTAGTCACTTAACAGAATATAAATTATTATTGCACAGTTAATGTAGGTTAGAAACTCTGAATGAGGGGTCTCCATGGTGGCACAAAGGATTGAGTGTCGCATTGTGAAGCACCTGTGACATTGCAGCGTGAGTTTGATCCCTAACCAGGGAGGGGACCCACATGGCACAGCAGACCTCTCCTGTCTTGCCTGCAGCTCCCCTAAGCAATGTATTTCAGTAGATTTGCCTGATCTGCTCCCCTCTCTGTCTCTGGTGAATTGGTGAATCCTCTCATCTCCCACCACTTTGGCCTGTACCCCAGCTCTTGTATGCATAAATAAATAAATCTTAAAAAAAAAATAGAAAAGAAATAAACTCTGAATGGATCTCAGCAGACTAAAATCTAGGTGTTGCAAGAGCCGCTTTCCTTCTGGGAAACTCTAGGAGAGAAACTGTTTCCTTGCTCATTCAATTTGTTTGCAGAATTCAGGACCATGTGTGATTGTAGGATTAAAGTTCTGTTTCATTGCTAGCACTCAACTGATGGCTGTGCTCAGCTTCCAGTTACTACTTAAATTAATTGCCTTAAAATTCCTTTTCTCCCTCATCAAAGAAAACAAATCCAAAGTGAGAAAAGTGGTCTAATATCTCTCAGACTTTGAAAGTTTCCTGTTATTTATTCCTCTTCACATATTTTCTGCTTTCTTCCATATTTTAAGTTTATGCTCTTATATTGAGCTTACCCGATAATTCAGTATAATATATCTGTTTTAAGATTCTAGCCATAATTAAATCTGAAAGAATTCTTTGCCATGTAAGAAAACATATTTACTGACTTAGGGATTGGTGAGTAGACATTTGGAGGGGTCGTAATTCTTCTTCTTATTGTTCACCATCTGGCCCATAAAGATTCATATTCACAGCATTTACAAAATACATTCACCCCAACCCAAGGTTCCCAAAATTCTTACCCTGCTATAGCATCAACTCAAAGTCCAAAATCTTATCAACTTTAAAATCCAGAATTTCATATCAGGGATGCATGTAACCCTTGAAATAATTCACTCTGAGAATAACTCCTCTCTCTCTTTGTACTTGTGAAACAAAAAGAAACAGGTCATCTGTTACTAGGATGCAATTGCAGGGTAGATAGTAGAAAGCAGTTATAGACTTTCTCATTTAATGAAGAGTAAATTAAAAGAAATAAGAAGCCACTGACCTCAGGCTATTTTAAATCCAGTCTCGGTAACCCTGCTAGATTTTAAGATATGAAAATAATTCTATGAGATTCTTAGTTCTGTCATTAAATATTCTGATACATATTCTGAAACATCCTTTTTTTTTAAATGAATGATGTGAGGTGGTTTTAGTTGAATAGGTTTACCATACTACTTCCTTCAGGTAGAATTTCTAGAGTACAAATAACTTCTTTCATTTTGTATTGCCTCTGTACATTTCAGTCCAATTTGGCAGTGTTTCTGCTACTATATAATTTTCAATAACTTTGTGCATCTTCTACTATGTCATAAAAATTCATGCCATTAAACAGATATCTTTCCTAGTTAATATCTCTATTTGTCTTTTATTGAAATTGCCAAAGGATAATGCCTCAAGTTCCATCAAGACCCTGTTTAGATGAAGGAAATATGAAAGACACAAACTTACCTCGTAAAGAGTCTTGTCTAACTACTCTGTATTTGTGTTCTTTCTGAGGTCACATCCTTGACTTATTCACTAAACATGTTTCATTAAACATGCTTTCCTGAAAGTGAATTTCTTCATTTTAGTCTTTTACTACGTGGGTTTGTTGAATTTTTAAAATCAAGTTTTACTGTTCATCTAAAGGTTATTTTGCAATTTATCTCTTAGCATTTAACAAGGTAATACATTATTTTTACTGTAAGATTATGAATATTTAAGACTGTTACTCATAATATATATATATATATATATAGACAAAGGGATATGGGATTTCAGTGAATTTATATTGATTGGTGATTGATGTAGTCATCAAGAAGTAAGAGAGAGATATTCAATAAGAATGAAATCATTTCTTAATAGTATGACTATTAGGAAGCAAAAATAAATTGAATTATAACAGACTAGGGAAAGGGTACTTATATATAGTTGATTTTTTGACCCTAAGCATACCAGAGAAGAAATACTGATTCTGTAATAAGGATAGGGTAATTTATGAGACCAGATCTCTTGAAGGTTAAAAGAGTGTGGAAAACAGAAGAATGATTCGCTTGAGTGGCCAAGTAATTTAGTGTTAGTAGCAGATTTTTTTTTTTAAAAAAAACGACCCTTTTCAACACTGGGTTGTACCAGTCTAGTGTTGCTATTTCATGGAGTCAAGAAAAGAATGGTAGGGAATATAACCACGTGTATTATCTTCTCCTTGTTGCTCAGCTTCTTTTGACCCTTTTTCAAAACAAAAAGATAACAAGAATTGAAAGAATAATTATGGCACCTCTGTTTTATCGAGATTGCCTCTTGATTCTATTTCAAAACAGAATATAACAAGTAGAAAGAGTAAGCATAGCACCACATATTTGATTTCCATATAAACTGTCTTCAAACTGATAACAATTCAATGTAAGTTAAAATGAGATATATTTGATGGACTTAATCTGTAATGCCACATATGCTTTAATTTAAAGTACCTAGTAAGTGTTTAATACAAGACATTGTTAAAACAGACAACTTTTGAAATTCTAAACAATTACTAGTGATTTTCTAAATTCATAAATGAAAATAAATATTGATGATTAATCCCCAATTGTGGAATTATCAATACATGCAAAATGTATTGCTTTTTATTTTGACAGTTAATATAAAATCTAACATATTTAAAAGTTTAACATTGCTGTTGGGAAGGCATTTCTTTGACTATTCAGTGATAAAACATAATGGAATTAACACTATCTTTTTACCTTTTATTTCACATGAGTTCATTTTTTTCCTCTCACAATTGAAATCTAATACATCTTTCTATTTTCAACTATGGGAAAGGAGTCAATTTTATTCTGGCTTGCTAAGTTATTTTTTAACTGTACAGGCCTCAGGGAAACCTAATTAAAAGTATTGAAACTAGATCTCTGTGGCAGAAGCCTCGGGGTGAGATGGGCTCCTTCCCTCGGCCTAAGCAGCAGGATGAGTGGGCTTTTTTGATGGCCAGCGAGTATAGCTGCAGGGTTGACCAGGGGTGCTGCCTGAAGAGCTGGCAACAGCAGAAGAATGCTGTGTGTGCATTGGGGGAGCCCTAAAAACAGCAGCAGAGGTGGGAGTTCCTGCCCACTGCTGCTTGTGGGCAAGCCCTCTCCTGGCACAATGGAGTTTGAATGCCCATGCCCCTGAGACTTGGGGTTGCTGCAGGGAGAGTCTCCCTTCAGCTGCCTGAAGTGCAAGCTCTAGGTAGCACCCAGGCTTCCTGCAGCAGGAGGCTGTATGAGGAGGCTACACAGAGGCCCTCTGCTTGCCATGTGCCATTAGTGCCAAGCCCTCATTGACAGGACAGTGCCATCTTGTATCAGTGTTCTTTTGTTTGTGACTTTTGGACACTGTGGACGTGATCTGAGATGATAGTTGACCACTTGTGACCTTAGAAATGCTTTGTTTTTCTTTGTTAAATCAACCCCATTGTTATTTCCTGAGCCTGAGTGGTCTTACAGAGGTGAGAAATTGTAGACGGTACCTGTCCTCTACCCAGGCACTGTCCTCTGAGGTCTGCAGCACTGCTATAATACTGTTTCAGTATTAGCTTTTACAAAGTAATTGCTCTTCATTTAGCTTCATAAGTTTCTTAGGATTAATTTTTTGTCTTTTCATTTATTTATTTAATTATATTTGACATCATTTGTATTCCCCAGGGAGTACCCACCACCATTCCACCCGTGCACCATTACCTCAGTACCTTGTGCTATTTCTTTCCTGATCCCCATCTTTGCCCTCCCTCCCCTCCCAGCCCAAAGTCCCTTTAGTTTACCTTTGACCTTTTGTAGAGTTTCTGTTCTTATTGTTTGTTTTTGGTTGTAATTGCTCATTAACTTGAGCTTACTCTTTTTTTTTTTTTTTTTTTTTATAGTAGTTGCTCTTTTACATTCCTCCCAAAAGTGAAGCCATCCGATATTTTTCTCTTGCCTTCTGACTTCTTTCACGGAGTATATCTCTCTCTAGCTCCATCCATGTTTCTGTAAGTGGCCCTAGTTTATCATTTTTGATTGCTGAATAATATCCCATTGTGTATATGTACCACATCTTCTTGATCCAGTCATCTACTTTTGGGCTTTTGGGTTGTTGCCAGGTCTTACCAATGATAAAGAGTGCTGCAATAAATATAGGGGTACAGGTGCTCTTTTGGATCGGTGTTTTTGTGTCCTTTGGGTAGATGCCTAGGAGAGGGATTGCCAGATCATAAGTTACTTCCATCTCCAGTAGACTGAGGACCCTCCATATGGCCTTCCACAGTAGTTGGATTAGCTTGCATTCCCACCAGCAGTGTACTAGGGTCCCTTTTTCTCCATATCCTAGCCAGCATTTGTTGTTGTTGTTGTTGTTTTATATGTGCCATTCTTACAGGTGTAAGGTGGTACCTCATTGTGGTCTTGATTTGCATTTCCCTGATTATAAGGAGGTATCATGCTCCCAGACTTCAAACTCTACTACAAAGCAATAGTAGTTTCTTAGATTTTGAACATGGAAAAATTGAGAAAGGAAAATTTATGATTCTGCAACTTGTTTTTCTTTGAATTTACTCTTTCCTTATTGGTATATACTAAGAAATCAAGTTTCTCTTAAGATAACTTTCTACCTATAAGGCAAGGTACAACCAGACTGAATTATAAATTAAATCAATTTTGATAAATATGGATAGATTGTATTTTTCTGATTATCTGAATCATCTAAGACTTACTAGAAGTAAGATCAGTCTTAAAGTACTAGAAAAATTTTCTCATGTAACTCTTCATTTATAGGAACTATATCTTAAAACTGATAATAGAACAACTTTAGGATTTTAATGAGATAATTATGTGTTAAAAAAGGATTGGATTATAACAGTGAGGGTAAACATTTGTAAAACAGCTATCAGAGGATAGAATTATTAAACACTCATGTTATAATTTTTTAAAAAGACACAGTCATTCATTAAATTGCTACTTCATGTGAAACCTTTTATTAAACGCTTCACATATAATTACTCATATAATCCATATAATTCAATGGAGTTTAATTTACATAGGAATAGCAGCATACACTGACTTTGGTTAGATAACTTTTCCAATAACACTTGGTTAAGAACCCTAGGATCTAGATTTAAACCTAAATGTTTCTGACCTTAAAACTTATGTTCCATTATAAACAAAAACAGTCCTACAGATCAGTCTCCTTTTGGGTAATGACCATCAGAATCACCTAGAGATTTTTAATTAGTTGATATTCTGCAGGGCCTAAGATTTAGCATTTCAGCTATTCCCAGTTGCCAAAGCTGTTGATCTTGACCACTCTTGAGAACCACTGCTGTCTAAAATTGTAAAATCTACTTTATTCATTATCACTCACAATTATGAAGAAATATTTAGATTATATTCAACACTCTGTAAGGAAACATATAAAATGTCCATCAAAATATATATTAAAAGGAATTGACCAGTTATATAGAAACATTTCATAATTAGAAAATGTATCCCCTAAATTCCCTCCCCCCAAAATGTGTTTCTCAATAGAGAACTAATGTATCATGACATTTCGAGTCTTACTCATTTTGTGGAGTATGCTTATGTCAGGACATCCTTGAGCAAGGTCAATGATGTATATTACCTTAACAACCAGTCTGAGTGCTCTAGAAAATAGTCAAAACTCCATTCAGTTGTGTTTTCAGGTATATCTTAACCCTGTCCCAAAATCCTTCTACACCCATACATACCATGGGTCATTGTTCATTGGCCCAACCATAGTCAGTCTTTTGTAATGATGTAAGTTGTTCTTAAGCAATAAATGGTAAGTAGTCATTCCAGTTAATCTGTAGGTAGCTTACTACTGAATGCACCTGCTTAAAAAAAAAAAATCAAGTATGCTGTCCTAAGTAGACTTATCAGGCTGTCCTATATTGGGTAAAATATTTATGGGGATGCTACAGTAGAATTGGTTTTTATTTTTCATGTAATAATGGATTGATGGAGCAGGAGAAGACAGTAGTCAATGAAATATTCAGAGTCAAAAGGGTACAATTACCAAGTGACATGACATCATGGTTGTGGTGATGTTTAGTCAATGACAGAGTATCTAAAAATGGCAAAGCTGGCCATATTGCTAAGATGTCTGATATTTATAGGCATCAAATTTCTAGTACTTGTGGGAAAAAAACTACTTTGAGGGAGCACACAAGTGAAAATTCACAGTGCTCAATCTAAGATGACAGTTGCTGGACCCTTGATGATGTAATGTTTTCATCTTGTGTAAATATCCAATAGAACACTACAGTGAATCTATAGTGTAAACTTGTGAATATGCCATATTCAAAGTGGTACCAGTAGTCATTTATTAGGATGAGTGGGCCTTTAGGGAAGGGAAATTCTCAGATCTTCAGTAGATTATTTCATCTTGAATCTCAATTGATGGTAATCCTTAGAGATTTAATTTACCATTTTGGTCCAACTTGAAAATGCATTTTCAAGGAATTTAGACAGTGGATAGGTCTTGGCAGTAGGAGACCTTATAATGTTTTGGTGATACTGTAGCTATATTTTTGATTCTTTGACCAGCAACAAAATATATAGAATGGATATAATTTATACACGATTCCTTGACCAGCAGAAGGGATTTTATAATTGAAGGGGCTAATGGAAATATCTGGAATTTCCAATAGGTTAACCAAAAGTAATTCTACATCTTTGAGATTATTGCAAATATTTATTTTCACAACTAAGACTTGAAGGATGCATGTGGATTGATGACTGCCATTTCCTGTATTACATCGCCTATTTATCCAGTTGGTTCAAAACCAAAGTGATCATAGAAAATGAAACTAGGTTATTATGAACATAATGTGATACTGATGCCTACTGCAACTGTGACTTTAGGTGTAAATATTTAATGAGGAAATCTGTACTCTCTGCTTTTGTTATAAGTCTTCTGACCTGGAAAATAATTTTCATCTTCAATCAATAATGGAAATAAGCTATCAGAAATTTATTTTTCCTTTATATGGTCACAGGTTAAATTTATTCTCTAATATAGTCCAAACACCAAACTTATCAATTACATTATGCTAATTGGACCTGGAAAGGAGGAAGTTGCAAGTATCCTATGTGTTTTAATATATATCTAACAGAATGGGGCCTCCCAGGTGGCACAGGTGTTAAAGTCTCAGTGCTATCAAGCTATAGGTAACCAATAAAGCATGAGTTCGGTCCCTGGACAGGGAAACCCCTCACCCAGATGCATCTCTGGCCTACACCCCAGTTCTTGTAGGCATAATTAAAGAATAATTTTTTTTTAAATTTATGTACCAAAATTTAGGAGCTAGAACTCATGAAAAATTTGTGTCCAAAACCAACAATCAGATTTTTATTGTTGGATCCATGTTGAATATATCGTCTAAAGTAAGAGATAAGTTCTGGGCCTCTATAAATACTTTTGGCTACAAAAATCAGTAGAGGAAGCTGCTTAATTATTTTCTGTTCAGATCTGTGATACATTTTTACCCAATCTCTTGGACCTTTTTTCCTATTACATGCATTGGTATTGACAGTGTCTCAGGCAGACAGAGAGGCTTTATGGAGCATCTGGCAACCTCAATAGACAAACACTGTGCAGACATTTGGGTTTTGAAGCAAGGCCAAGCCCTCTGTTGGCTATTACTAGTGTCTTATGTGAAAAGCATCTGGCTTACTACTGGGCCCTTGTAAATTTCAATGACTGACCATGGGATACTAAGTGGCTATGCAACCCAAACTGCCATCATGAATTGGATTTATATAACCTGCTAAACAATTAAATTGGATGTGTTTCATGACATTTCATTATAAAAAAGGAAATAACAAAAAGCTAAAACTGGCCTACAAGGCACAAGTTAATTGCATGCGTAGGTACCATGCAAGTATAGGTAGCATTTAAATCCATTTGTGTGGTTACTGCTTCTATGGCTTTGCTATATCTGTGTCAACCAGACCCATGGTCTCTGACCAGTTAGTGGGGGAGGAAAATAGCTGCCCTAGTTTAAAGATGAATCTATGCCTTATTTCATTTCTATCCATAATTGAATGGCTATCGCTTTCAGGTGGTTCTGAAAAACAATGATAAGATGTGGAAAAAAAAGACAAATTTCCCAGTGAGAAGAATTTCAGATGATATGATTAGTTATTTGTTCTTTGGGAAAGGTAAAATGGAAAAAAAAATGGAAAACGAGTAACTACTCATTTGAAGAACAGGTATATGATTTCTTTCTAGAAGTACGTAGTTAGAAACTACTTAATGTATTTATAAGATACTATATATAATAAGTACTAACTTGTCGGAAGATTATTTGGGAACAAAATGAAAAGGCTTTCAACTAAATACATATTAACATTGAAGAATTTCATAATATAGTACTTTTGTTAGCAGAATATTCAGTGCCGTTATTTCAGGAAATAGTGCTGTTAAATATGGAAATGTAAAGTCATTGTAGACACTGTGTTAATAACCATCATGATAAAATAGCCCAGATCTAGTCTGTCTGCCACACGGAGACATTCATGATGCTGTCTCTGAGTGAACACAGAGAAAGCTGGAGAGAAATCTTATATAGTGGTTACATTAGGTATGATGCTATATTAGTCACACTGGACTTATTACTACAATGATTTCATTGTAGTAATTGGCTTTTCAATACATGTGAAATTTGCTAAAGTGAATTTATCGATTAGACCATAAGAAAATGTTTTTCAGTATTTTCCCAATTGCAAATTAGATTTTATTAAGCAAAACAGCATATCCTCTTGAAGAAACAAATGTAATGATGCTTATAATAACTTGAAGTTTAGGAATAATGGATACCATAAGAGAAAAGATTAATTGTTCATTCTTTGCTAGTATTTAATAAGAATTATCATTTATTTTTTTAAAAAATACCATTTCATTGTATCTTGTTTTTTTGTATATATATTTTGCTATTTCTCTCATAATGCCATTAGTTGCATGATTTTGACTCAATGATAAATGAAAAAGTATTAGCAAGATTTGCTTTTCAATTCATGTTTATTGACATAACTTTTATTTGAATGAATTAATGTAGAAATATATCAGGCAGATACTTTTGGCACCATAGATTAGGAAAGGCCAGAGTAAATGTTATTACCCACTTTAATCTTATTTTGCACTTAATTAGGACAGCTTCATTTTGGAGCACTGATCTGACATTAATCTTGTTTTCTGAATATAGATGAAATATGAGCTTAATAAAAATGTTGTAACCTATCATCTTTAATTCAAACAAGATTTCTTACCCTTCTAGTCTTAGTTTTAGCTTCTCCCAGCAGCATGGTAATGTCAGTTATCATTTGTCTCTATAAAGAAATTTGAGAACATAAGGATGCTGGGTTTTTTTGCATAAAACTATATTTGAAAAGTTTTATCTATTTTCTGACTTCAGTCAAAAAGCTTTACCAAAGTGTTACATGTAAGAGTTTTAAATGTGTGATGTACGTATAAAGGAGGACATTGAGGAATTAATTTGTGAAGAAACAAATGTACAATTTGGAGAATAATGGGATTTGGGGCTTAAAAATTTTAAATGATTTTGAATTAAATTGATACTCATTTAATATTTTCTTTATATATGTAGGTACATAAAATAATTTTCTAAAAAAAATATGAATCCAGTGAACATATCATGAGATGCTCAACAAACACACTGAAAATTATGTAAGTGAGGTAAACCAGAGATATTAATTTAAAAGAAATCCTGTAAGAGAGTAAAGGATAAAAAGAATAATTGCATTTATTTTGGTATGATTAGATGGGAAATAGATTCTCTTATATCTTCTTTTTGGGAGTCTAAGTTGGAACAAGTTTTCCAGTATTCAAGCTAACTGAAACAGAGCACCGTTTTTTGTGCCAACATTTATTTTAAGTATCCATTAAACAAGCAAATGATGACAAATACGTAAAGTTGACTGTAGTGATGTTTAAAACCATAAAAAATTAGAAGTATTTTAAATGACCCCGGGGGGCATGGTTTAATTAAAAATTAGTCACAACTATAAAAATGAATGAACTATAGTGTGGGTTGCCTATAGTATGGGTTGCCTATGTATACCATGGAAGTGCTTAAAATAGGTTATAAGCTGAAATATACCTTGTGAGAATATATGCGCAATGTTGTTCTGTATTATTTAAAACAATGTAATGATTTTGCGCAAGTATTCATCTATGTATTGAAAAATATTTGGAAGACTATCCAATAAATGTTAACTATGGTGGGAAAAAAGGATTACACAGCCTTCAGTCTGTGGACTATCTCGTTATGGACAGATATTGAGACAGAACATTTAAAAAATTTTCCAAATTATGCTTCTCAGAATAAATACAACTGGTTCAAATAAGGGAAAATGAAAATATTTATTTTACTTTCATTCACACCACAAAATATTCATGTAACATATATTTTGTTGATCCTTTTTCCTAATTATGTTTCTATTTCCAATTATAGAACAGAAATTAGAATCATTTTTATGCTGTCACTTTACTATTTAGTGTCATCTACAACATAAAATGACCCTTCACAATCTTTGAAATAAAATTCTAGCTTATCAGTATGTATATACCTAGATTGTTTATGATGTCTCACTGGTAAAATTACATTTCTCAGATGTTAACTCAGGAACATTGGTAATCTTTTCCCTTGTAAGAAACATTATAGAATTGACAATATTGGTGATTACTGGCATATTCTTACTCTAAATAAAAATAATGGCATATTAATTATATTAAATATTCACCAGTTAAGCTCAAAAATGATGTACATACATCAGTTATAAGAACAAGAGCGCTTTCAGAGTAACTAAAGATCGTCAGCCTCCTCACAATAGACCATAGTGTTTACATGTTAGCTGAAACTTTTGTTTTTCATCAATGAAAAATTGAAAGTTTGTTTAAACAAAACTAATAGATATTTTATAGATGATATAAAAATACAATTAAAAATACTTTTCCAAAATTTGGTCCTATAAATCACTGCTCCTTTTCCTTTTGAGTGACTCTTCTGCTTTCCAACATAGATTTTAGTAATGTATTTTAATATGATACCTTAATCTAGTATGTCTTTTATCTGATGTTTAAGTAGACTCTGGACCAGCTGATTCTAGTCAGCTCAGGTACAACTTTACCTACTTCTACTTTATCAAATACATTCTGGTCAGACAAACTGGTTCTGTGCTACCAGAAATGAATGAAATAGCTTCTGTATGATTTTTACAAAATCTATACTATTTATGTAACTAAAAATATATTTTCATTTAAAATAATATGCCTAAAGCTTTGGAATTTTATTGGGGTCAGGGATCTTTTTTCTGGTTAAAGTAATTTATATTTAAAATATTCATGCAAAATCAAAATGTTAGAACTGCCTCAGAAATCTTACCACTCAAAATTAAAATTTCCTTTTTTTAATACTCTCATTACATCCTTTAAACATGCTAGATTACACACATGATATGCTCACATACATTATGATCATGTAGTTCTCACTATTGTCCCAAAATATGTTTTACTGACCTAATAATATACCATGGGGTATTTTTTGCATTTGTAATTATAAATATGTATCATTCTTTTAATATATTTTTAAATAAAATTTGAGGTAATATATATGCTATAGTTTGTTTGGTTTCCCAATCTACTATTTATAGTACTCATATTCATAATTTTATTTTATAACTTTCTTTTTTTATACCTTGAGAAGTTAACTGATATGTTTAACATTGAACTTAGCATGTGAGTAACCTATTTATTCTATGCCATAGTTCTATTTGTCTACCCTTATGACACTCCATCTTAATTTTGAATATTATAGGCTTTTTTTGGTAAATTCTAGTCCTATATGTTACCCCAAAATGTTTAATTTCTTAATATTATTTTGGTGTTTCTAGGTCCACTACATTTTATCTAGAATGAGTCATTGGTTTCTATCTTTCTATTTGATATCAGTGTTCCTAGAAATTTTGGAGTCTAGAAAAAACTTGACTTGCTATTAATGTATATCTTTAAAATTTTCTTTGCATATATGTGTATATATTCATCTATATAATTTGTATGTGTGTATTTAGGTATATGTATTTATGTGTTTGTAGTCAGAAAGATGCCCCCAAGATTTCTACATTCTATGTGAAATTATATATAAATATAGACACACACATTCCCATTTTCTGTGTAATAATGTGTGTATGTATAGAGAGAAGGTGCATATATAAATATATGAATATATTTTTAGTGAGCTACAATATATAAATATATATATAACTGTATGATACATTCATGTGTGTTTTAATGTTTCATTTTACCCTTTTATTGAATTTTATCCATGTGTTCATTTTATTTTATGTTATATTTGCAGATAATACACATGTTTAATTTGTCTCAAATATATGACTTTATTAACAATATGAGAAACTTATAACAGGGTAATCCTTTTTCTCCTCTCCCATCTTTGATATCTGTGCTATAATATCTATAATATATAAAATAATATTTTATATATTATAGATACATAATGTTATTTTTGTTTTAAACAGAAAAAATAATTTTTAAACAATCTTCTGTATATACCTATTGTTCAGTTTTATTCCACCTGCAGAGCTAGTATGCAAACAGGTAATATTTTGCATTAGCACAAAAATTTTATATTGTTAATCTAATGGAGATGAATGCTCAAATAAAAAAAATCAAACAAAAATTAAAAGACTTACAATATTTAAAATTGTTTTAAATTTTTGTGTTTTGACTATATTTTTTTTTATCACTTAGTTAAATCATTTTAAGTCAGACCTATATCTGAAGTTTCCTAAAAAAAAGAAAATAATGGTCAATCATTAACCAGAATCAAAGGAGATGCTATTAGATTGTTAATTAGTCCTTTGGAATTTAGGTTTTTTTGAGCCTGAAACATTGACTGCAATGTTTGAGATAGAATATCTCCAAAAGTACCATCACAAAGTCTGGGTGATGAACAGTTTCCTCAATTCACCAGATTTGCTTAAAGAACCAGACAAGATCACTTATTCTATGTCCTGCTGTTCTCTGGCCCAGAAACAATAGATAATGATCCAGTCATTCTTTTTAGAAACACTATAAGGACAGACTATAAAACTTTAAAGCCATTAGAAAACCCAAATATTAAATCATTAATAAACTGCTTGCTATATTGTATGCTGACATTATGCTAACACATAATTGTAAACCCTCTTACATTTACAATGGCTGTGGAACTGTGTCATAGCAGGCACAGTACTTCTATGTTAAATTGTTAGAGTACTTACATAGAACTTGAGGTGAAGGGATATAGTAATATGTGAATTAAAGGAAGCTTTTATTCACACAAAAAAAATTGAAAAATTAACTCTTAAATGCATTTTAATATAGTATTGTGTTCTTGCTTAACAGATTTTATAAAAGTTCAGTTAACTTATGTTAGTGTATTATACCTGTTACATTTAGCCTTCTAGAATTAGAATTACATATGCACTTAGATCTGATTTACATAATATTTTCAAAAGCAATAAACATCATAGCCTTAGCAAATCTTGTTCAGATTTAATTGGATTACAAAATAATTTTATCTAGTATAAAGTTTTCTTGCAATGTGTTTATTTTTAATGGAAGACATTAATTTTGCACTTATTAGTATTCACTTTTCTGAATTCAGTTTCTTTGAAATGCATTACCTGGATCATTTGATGCCTATTGCATTACTAAATGAATGGATTTGTCAAGTTTGCCTTTTTTTTATTCAATGGACTAATCGTTAGGAATTCATTGAGAATTGACATCTGTTTTTGGTGTTAGGGGAGAGAAGAGAGAAAGAGGTGCAGGTTCTTATTTTCACTTTTAGTATACCATATTTAGATTATTCAAGATTTTTGTTTTTTAAAATATATTGTATTAGCTAATATATATTGAAGAAGATGTGCTAATGAATTATTCATTTCAAAATGACCTGATTTCCTCATCTTATTGCCACACCTTTAAATACAGATTCCTAAGAAATAAGTTGCTCCATTTAGGAGTTGTTGATTACATACTCTTAAGATGTCTTAAGGAAAACATTTATCATGCCTGGATGTATTGGGGTGAGGGTGAATGCCAGCAGGATAAAAAGTGCTAACAATTGATAAGGAACTGACAACAAATAGATATTGAGAATGAGGCATACATAAATATAATCCTCATGTCTTTGTAAAATGAAAGAGAGTTTAAAATATAAGATATAAAAATAACAGAAAAAATAAGTGTTCAAAGTAAACTTTTGTATTGTATTGATTCACTGGTCCTGTAAACATAAGTTTATTTATATTGCTATAAGTCTTTGCATATAATATTTCTGAAATGTTTGTTACTGTAGATAAAAAAAAAAAACTCTATTTGTTGAAAAATGCATTTTATTTTGTTTTTTATGTAGAGAGACATATCCAAAGCCCTGTAGCAAAATGCCATTTCTGTGATAAATGAGATGACCTGTTAAAACAGTATTTTATTTGATAAAGACATTTGGAAATGCTGCATACAAGAAATGCTTAAAAATCCTTACTGAAGTATTTATCAGAAATTTGATCATAAAGTTTATTCAAAATGCATAAGTAAGATAAACTATTTTCCCTACATATTTAACCATAGCATCTTTAAAAACAAAATGCATAATGAAGTAAGAATGAACTTGTCATTTATGGAAACAACTTGGTAAATATTGGGTAATAAAGTATATGCCATATGTTTACTTTATCAGAATTACCTTTATGTATATTTAGTGTTTAAATTTTGTTAATTTGTTGATCATTTTTTATGTATCTAACTTTGGAGGTACATTTTCATACCTCTATAAGTGCACATGCTTCATTCACACTCAGCCAGCCCTCTCATGCCAGTGACTTTCTTTTCTTCCCCTATTCTTTTCATTTTCTACCCTGACTACTGTTCCCTATGGAAATTCCTTTGAATGATTATTATTCTTTCTTGATATTTTAATATCTTACACTTTAATCTTTTATTTCAGGAAGACATGGGAATTATGTTTGTAACTTCATTCTTAATATATATTTGTTGTCAGTTCCTAGACAATTGTTCATTTTTCCAAGTTTTAACAATAATTTCTGTAGTGCTTTGCCTGTTTGTGCTCTTTTGTTATTTATATCCCACAAATAAATGAAACCATGTGGTCTCTGTAATTTTCTGACCTCAAGATCCATCCATTTTGTCCTAAAAGTTGCTATTCTATCTTTTTAAATAAGGAATAATATTCCATAATTTTTTTATATAGTTATCTGTCATTGGGCACTTAGGTTTGTTCACTAACTTAGCTATTGTGCATAATGCTGCTGTGAAAATACGAGTACTTCAATCTTCTCATATTAGAATTTTCATATTCCTTGGGTAGATACTTACCAGTAGTATTCTTGGGTCATATAGTATTTACACTTTGATATGTTTATGGTATTTCTATACCATTTTTCACAGAAATTGCTTCAAATTACATTTCTATTCAGAGTAGGTGTGTGTTCATTTTTCTCCACATCCTTGCCAACATTTATTGTTTCGACTCTTTTTAATATGGGGCATTTTCACAGGGGTGAAGTAATATCTCATTGTGGTTTTGATTTGTATTTATAATAAGAGATGTTGAACTTTTTGTGTGTGTGCCTGTAGGCCATCTGAATATCTTTGGACACATTCAGTCTTTTGCCCATTTTTTGATTGTTTTCTTATGTTGTTGTTGTTATGTTGTGTGAGCATCTTATATATTTTATAAATTAAGCCTTCATAAGATTAGTTGAGATCTTACTTAGCAGGCCTCTAATACAATGCAACTGGTTTACTTATAAAAAAATAGCCATGTGAATTGAAGGTGGAAACACAGGGAGAACACCATAGAAAATGAAAGGTGACAGTGATGCATTGTCAAACCTAGGAATGCTTGGAGCTACCTTATGTTTATAAGAGAGGCATGAAATATATTACCACTAAAAGTCTCTGCAGTAGACTAACCTGATACCTTGATACTTTAATTTTAGACATTTAGCCTCCAGAACTGTGAGGCAATAAGTTTGTTATTTTAAGCCATCTTTTGACATACTTTGCAGCTTGAGGATTATTATTACATAAAAGAAGTGAATTTATATAGATTCAATTTCCAGTAAATTAGTTAGCATTGAAGTTTTAGCATCTTTAACAACACTTTAGGGAAGAAAGTAGAATGTTATTTACCGAATGTTAGGCTTTATATATGTCTATAAACTAAAATTAAAATGTCAGAGGATTTTATTAACAGAAGAAAGTACAAAATATCAGCACCTTTTATGTTTTCTGTTTTATTTTCATTAAAACAAGATTTTGTTTGCTATAATTGGTTATTTTCTCAATTTGTAATGTCATTGTCAAGGATGACAATTCAACTTCTGGCATTAATATGAAAAAGACAGCAAAAATAAAAATTCTTTAGACTAGAGAAATTTTGCATACTATTATGAATTACTTTGACAACTTTGGTTAGTTTTTATAACCAGTTATTGTCTGCAAAAAATGTAGTGAGAAAATAGAACATATTTCCTATGTATAATTTTTTGAAATCGCATTTGGAGAGAACATAAACTATTATTAGATAATCTTTAATGCATTATTTCCCATTCTGGAGTTTTATTAAGGATAGAATAATATGCTGAGATTAAGAAATATTTTAAGTATGAAAAATATGGGGCCATAGAAGGGTGAAAATTCAAATGTAGTTATAATTATCAACCTGATAACTATGCCATGTTCCATTAATTTGAAGGTAAAGCCATAGGAATCTAGTTTTCTATCATGTGAAAATATTTTTAAAGTAAAGCAACTGAAAATAATGAAGACATTTGAAAAACACTGCTTATCTGCTAAAAGTCAGTTTGCCAGTTGAATTAGACGTGACATAAACTGGAGGAGGAGGGTTGTGATTAGTGAAGAGCTGGGAAGGCCTAGATATTAATAGGAAACTATCTGGTATAAAAAGAAATGTAGTATGGAAGTTGTTCTTTACTATAGAAAAGCAGGTGTTTTAAAATAAATAGACTACCATGATATTTTGACTGTTTCCTGCCTGCAAATACTTAGAAATATGAAAATCTAATGTACTGTTTATTTATAACATCCCAAACTAAATTCCAAGGAGATAAAATGACTATAGGAATTTTCAGAATCAATATTAAATGAGTATATTTTTAGACTAGTAAATTGGTAATTTTTCCCAATTCTAGAAATTTTGTTGATTTTTTTGATTTATTGAAAGTCAAGTTGAATAATCATTTGAATAATGTGTGGGGAGAGTGTTCTACCTACAATTTAATATAAACCACAGCTAGTGAAAAACCAAACTTCTAGCTACTTTTTCTTTGTCTTAAGTTCATACGCAAGAGCTCAAGGAACATTTGTGATAAGATGCATTTACTTCTTTGGTTAATTCCTGAGTTACTACTACAATAGCATATATATGAGGATGGGTGAAAGTAATAGCCAACAAATTATAGTTCAGTGTTTATCCATGTAGAGAGAATTTAAAGTTTATAGATTATCTCAGATAAAATTTGGCATCATTCTAGTGGTAGTTCTGGGATTGTTTTTGTTTTCTTTTTTAAATATTTATTTATGCATACAAGAGCTGGGGTATAGGCCAGAGTGTAGGGAGGTGAGAGGATTCACCAGACAGAGTGGGAAGCAGAACAGGCAGACTGACTGAAACAACACACTGCTGAGGGGAGCAGCGGGCGAGGCAGGGGAGGTATGCTATGCCTGTGGGTCCTCTCTGGCCAGTGGCGGGGATCGAACTTGTGCTGCAGTGGCTGTGGTTTGCTTCATAGTGTGTTGCATAACCCACTGTACCATCAGGGAGGCCCCTGGGATTATTTTTATAAAATACTTATGATTGTAGTACAGTGAGGTGTTGTGGGAAACTTCTTTCACCTAAAATATACTACCAAGAAAATTTGAGAAACTAATAATTTAATGAGAACCCTTAATGGTTTTAAGTAACAGGCAGAAATACCTTCATCCTTAACCATTTCCTCTTAAAGTGCTTGAGGCCTGATTTGTAGAAATTCTAGATAAATCCAACCTTCATATTTAATTTCATTATCTAGGAAATTCAGTCTGGTCTGCTAAGGCACATGCAGTAAAACAAATTATTTAAACATCTTTCAGAGCTGATAACTTAGGTTCAGTAAAAAAAAAAAAAAATCATTATTCCTGAAATAGCCCCGTATGAAATTTTCTGCTTCTTTCAAAATTTATACACATAGGATCTATTAACAGTCTTGTTTTATGCCCTTGTAGCATTTAAATGTATAACAACAACCTGACGTTTGAAAAATAACATCCCTTTTATCTTTGAGCACAATTTCTCCTACTCTTAACTAATTCTCTCAATAAATCAATCATGTGTTTTTATTCAGGGACTAGCTATGACTATCTTGGCTTGTTGAGAAATATACAGAAATAAGAAAAAGTAAAATTATTCATGTCATCAGATAGAAGAAAAATAACTAAGAAATGTGAAATGGAAAACTGAAGAAGAAATTACTGGGATGGGTTAATTTTCACTAGAGAAAGTTTAATTTCATCAAGATGAGGATAATTTCTAGAGAAGTAGAGAGAAAACAGAGTACAGCACATGAAAATTCATTTTATTAAAATAATAATCTATGTATCTGAACCAAATTTTATTAATGCAGTGATATTTCAATAGTTTGATGCTTGATAAATCATAAATTTAAGGCAGAAGAATTACTATTTACATGATCTATAGAAGAGAATTCACTTAAAATATCCCCAAAAACATAAGCTTCACATTTTTTTATAATCTGACCCTAATCTTTATGTTTTCATTTTTTTTGTTGCTATAGAAGCCATAACTCTAAATGTAAACTTGTATTTTATTTTTTTAATTAGACATTCTTCTATGACCATGAAAATTTTCTTAGTTTTTATTCCAAAACTAATGTCACTTTTTCTAAAATGCAATAGCATTTAGTCATTTTCTTATTGTAATATTTATAATCTTGAATTATAATTCTTTTTACATTCATTTCCTTCACGGAGAGGACAGAGTTACTAATCCTTATGTCACTAAGAACTTGTGTAGTGACTGACAAATACCTCTTGGATGAATAATGTTGTAGTCCTTAAATTTCCCTATACTTAATAGTTTTCTTTTGCTACTTTTGAGCTTCATCACTGAAATCAGAAGTCCAAGAAATCTCAAAAAACACTGTGTAGCCTTGAAAAATTACTGAAATTTCTGTTTTAATTTTAATCTTTCTTTTCAATAAGTTTAAGTACAAAGGTCAATTATATTTGGGGTCTGGTTTTTCATCATTATCCTAAAAATGTCACCTTGATGCTACTTTTTAATCAGACAATCTTTTTTTTTTCTCTTTTAATTTTTGAAGGTAAGTGCTAATTGTAATCCCTTTTCTGCTTTGCCCTATTCTTTTACATGATATAATTGCTCATTATCTCAGGTTTATGTGATTACATAGCAAGATTGATTATGTACAAGAATCCCTACTTCCAGTTGGAGAATCACTATGTATCTCTTTGCAGAGTACTTGACTTTTTTTTTTTTTTTTTTTGAGATGGTGATTGTTATATGGGTATTCATTTGGATTCACAACTATTGGGAAATTATTTTGTCATTATATTGAGAAGGAAATTCCTTATTAGCTATGAACAGAATAACCTTGATGGATAAATGTTCATACTCTTTTCTCAAAGAAATGAAAATAGCTACTTATCATGTCTTTGAAGAATGATATTTCTTCAGAGGTATATTGGAATGGGGAGGGGGAATTAAAGGAACTTCTTAAAGATGGAATATTGAGGTCTCACATAAAAGAAGGTGCAATGATATATTCCTAAAGTTTCATACTCAGAAAAGTTCCTGGCCTACATTAAGCATTCAATATCTATTACATTGACCATAACAACGTAAATAGAGTTTTCAGTGCTGTTACTGCTCTCCATGTGGGCTTGGAAGAGTCACCTTCTGTTTAATATCCTTTTCTTTATATATCAAATGGGATCAGAGCCTATCATTGTAAACTGGTCTCAATATTGCTTAAGACTATAAATTGAATACATAATACTGCAATTTGTTGGATCACAAAGGTAAACTATTAGCAATTTCATATGGTTCCACTTAATTTATTGTGGCTACTAATGCGAAATAATTATGAAATTAAAATTTTAAAGTGGCTTAATTTTTACTTTCCAGTAATGTTAATATTAAGACCATTGATCTCTCTGTTTCTCTGTCTCTCTCTTTTATCCCCTTTTCCTAATAAACCTGTACTTTTAAATTATAAAAAAAAAAGGGGGGGCCTCCCTGGTGATACAAAGAGTTGAGCGCCACAATGTGGGGCTTCCACAGCCACTGCAATGTGAGTTCAATCCCAAGCCAGGGAGGGAACCACATGGTGGAGGGGACCTACATGGTACAGCAGACCTCTCCTGCCCTGCTCACTGTTCCCCTCAACAATGTATTTCAGTCAATTTGCCTGTTCTTTTCACCACACTGTCTCTGGTAAATTCTCTCATCCGTCCCCTTTCTCTGCAAGATTCTGGCCAGCTCTTGTATACGTAAATAAATAAAACCTTTAAAAAAATTTAAAATAAAATGCAAATAAAAGACATTAGACCATTTGAGCTAAAAAGCTGATTTTACTATTTCCTTGTTAATTCTTCTATATTAAAATCTATTAGTCCTTAACATTGATTGAATGTTACTTATATATTATATTTATTACTAAAGATATAAGTGATCGTGTTCCCTGGGATACAAGAATTGAAGTATAGGAGAATGATTTCCTAGTGACTCACTAGAAGATTTTAAAATTGAATAGAAAAAAATCACAACATCTAAACATGCCCCCCTCTTATTGTCCAGGAAAATGTTGCCCAGTAATCTCAGCTACCATTCATTCTCTTTCTGTTAACATTTATCTCTCCAGTGGTACATTTCAATTTATTAGAATTTTATCCAATGAAATATAATTGCATTATAGTTATACATCCTAGTAATTCTAATTTAATAGGCATTTAGGTCTTTGTGAACTATTCAGTGACAGATTTACAGAAATATCTTTTCATTCTCATGGAAAGATATTCATTTAAACATGACTAGATTTTGAGTTTAATTTTGAGAGGAAATTCTTATTTCTAATTACTTTCAGTCACCTTTCTATTATTATCAATGATACACTAATGCGTTAGCAAAGTGCCACGAGATCAATATAAGCAGCAAATACTTGTTCTGGTTAAAGTAAGGTGGTGATATGGCAATGTTTCCAAATGTTTGCTTTCTGAAAAAAGGGTGAGTTATTATTGTTAATGAGATATTTTCAATCATATTTTTTTTAATTATAGAATAAGCACAAACAAAAGAACTTTGCAAATTTTTCTTCATGCTAAGTCACTATTTCATTACTTTAAGCATATGTTGTGTAACTATAGAACATAGGCAATATATCCACTGCCACCTGTTTTTTAAATAAAATTTTCCTGGAACACGGCAATTTATCTATGTTGTCTATAGTTCTTTTCACATTACTAAGGGAGAGTTGAGTTTTGTGACTGACAGACATGGTATGGTACAGAAAGTCTAAAATATTTATTATTTGACTGTTTTACAAAAAACACTTTCAAAGTATCTTGAAGTCATAAATAACAGATAAAAGCACAGTTACAAAGACTTTACTAGTTGTAGAGTTATTTTAGGATCTTTTTTTCACACTCATCATATTCAGAATTCTGATTTAAATTTTGAAAATCAAAATTGTTATGGCTCACCCGCAAAATCTTGATGCATTAAGGATCATTTTATAGCTGACCTGTGTCCTGTTGGGTCAAATAAAATGTCATTAAATGATTTATTTTAAGAATCGCAAGGTGCCTTGCATATAATACATTTACTAATAGTTCATTATTCAGCCTATTCAGCCCTTATTTAAGTGCAAAAATATATTATGTACTACAAATATAAACATGAAAATCATACACAATTCATCTCTCAAAATGTTCACTGCTTTGTAGAGAAGGACAAGTAATCAGCAGTTGAAAATGGTGATTAAATACGACAGTGAAGATGATTGTAAATTACTACATAAGTCCATACAGGGTGAACCTAACTCAGCTTGGAGATGCTGGGGCATTATATGAAATGAGAATGAACAAAAATGTTTGTATCTAAGTCTTCAAAGAGGATGGAACTTTGGTATAGTTCAATCTATAAATATATATAGAGATAGGTAATATAGAAGTATTAATTATATCAATAATACAAATTTTAAGACACCTGTATTATAAAAATATTCCTTAGCGTAGGTAGACTTAATATTGGAAAGATTCCCTATATCATGTGGTATATTGAAGTTCCAAGACTTTTGGGCAAATATGATGGTTATGTTATGTGTCAACTTGACTGAATCATAGGGTGAACACACAGATATTTAGTCAAATAATATTCTGGAAGATTCTGTGATGGATTTGAGGATGAAGTTAACCTTTAAATCACTAGATGAGGATCTACTAGACTTAAACAGCCTGCTCGCCATCATCTTAGTAATGTGCAATTCTACTCTCCAATACAAGGTCAGCACAGTTCACCAAGGTTGAACTCTAACTCTCGTATACATAAAATTTGAACTATATATATAAGATACATAATTATATATAATTCATTCATACCCATAATTATGATTTAAATGTTGTATAGCAAAATTTATCACATTTGTACATGGGAAAATATATCTATATTTATGAGAAAGAGATGTCTGTCTCTATAGCTATCTTTTTGTTTGGTTTCTCCAAAGGACTCTGGCTGACACAAGCAGTTTAAAACTTACCTTTAAATATATTAAATCTACCCAGTAATGTAGGTCTTGGATTGTGTTTTTCATTTTACAAATATTCAAGTAGAAAAGAGAAGAAATGAAAACTTAATTTAAAACTCCTCCTTTGTAGAGAAAGTCTGCATTAATAGCATGAAGATAATATTGTGTTCTATATGACTAATGTGGAACATAGAGAAAGCAATAGCCTTGTTGTAACCAAATCTTTTCATAGTATTAGAGAATTTGTGCTGCAGTTCAGCTCACTTAATGGTTAGATAAAATAATTTAGATTAGGTAAACTCCATGTCATTTATACTACATCAATAATCTCCACATTGTATAATAATGTGAGCTTGTTAATAGCGTTTTAAAGCAGAGCACATATATGGACAAAAGAAGTGGGTAATTTAGATAATATTTAACATAATTTATCCTGGTGGCAATGCATTATCCTCATAGAAAGTCATATCTTTTATTATTAGGTTAGTTAGTTAGTTAATTCAAGGTTTCATACTTAGTTCTTTTTAATTATATAACATAGTTATATCACAAGATTATAGAAATTCAGTCTTTATAATATCCACATTTGGATATTCTTGATGTCTTATTACTTTGTAGTGCTGTTATGTATTGGATTCTACTATGAATACTGAAATTGTTGTTTACCATTTTAACATTGAAGTGGTAAATAGTCACGTGTGTGTTATTTTCTAGTCTTTGTTTCGCTATAGCATATACATACCTCAGATATCTTAGTTCCATTAAATTAAACAAATTTACTTATTTAGTTTATGTAGTATTTGTTTACTTTAGGCTTTATTAATACTATGCTGAAAATGATTTTTTCCCATCTTACTATTTTCTAATTCCATGACATTGTGAAATATGCAGTCTAAAATCTCAAAGCTGAGTTTTCTTATCTGTAAAATAAGGGAGAAAGATCAAGTGATCTAGAGTTTCTTTCTATTTAAAACTGATGCTTTAATTTAGAATATTTTATGCCTAATTTGTTCAGTTTTGCCTTGTATTAGTCAAATTTGTTAATGATCCTTATATCAGCATTCTTATAAACCTAATTTTATTTTTATGTTTACATTTTAATTTTATATTTTTATGTATGTGCTGGTAATTAAATATAGAGTGATCTCAATTATCTGAAAGTTTCCTTGAAAATGTTATTGTCCTATGCTAAATTAGGGTAGCAGGTGCTTCATTTCTCAATTTTGTTTAAAGTAGACACTTCATAAAATTTATTTTCTATTGACTCCATATGTATAAATTAATATACTGTAACAGAAAATAACTGCTACAGATTTGACTATGCATGCGTTGTCATTCTTTTTTTAGATATTTATTTATTTATGCTTACAAGAACTGGGGTACAGGCCAGAGGTGTGGGAAGGTGAGAGGATTCACCAGAGTGGGGAACTTAACAGGCCGATCTACTGAAACACACTGCTGAGGGGAGCAGTGGACTAGACAGGAGAGGTCTTCTACGCCATATGGGGCACCTTCCTGGCCAGGGATCAAACTCAGGCTGCAGTGGCTGTGGAATGCTTCATAGTGCTGCTACTTTACCTCTCATGTATGAGAGGCCCTGCATATGTTGTCATTCTTTCCAGTTTTAAGAATACCCAATCATTTGGCTACTTGTAGTTATATACCTTACTGAAATAGGCATCCCACTCCTCCTCAGTGTTTAAATCTTCCTGGTGGTCAATAATTTCCAAATCCTGGCAAAAAAGAAGCTATATGGTTTCTTAATCTTGAAATTCTGCCCAAGTAACAAAAAGCAAGAAAACTAGTATAAATGAGAAGAACAAATGTTCAAGAAGAGAAAATTTGTCAACAGGATCCAAGCTAAACCTGTAACATCTGGTTTATAGTCTATATGAATTCTTATTTCACAACCCCTATGAAAGTTATTTTACCATTCACTTCTATTTTCCTTTCCCCACCCCCTGAGATATTCACCACTCTGCATAGAGAAGGAGTAATTAAGTGTAAGACACCTTGACTGGCAAAATGATAACCACAATATAATCACACACAAGTTGAAAAATGCCTGATCTTCTTTAATAAGACAAAGGCCATTTATTTTAGTATCATGCAGAGATACAGATTATTTGAGGAAAATACTACAAAGACGTAATGTTACTTTTCAGTATTAGCAAGTTTCAGAAAAGTTCAGTAATAGCCACTCTCACTTCACATATCCTTTGCAGTTCATTCCTAAAAGATCATAATTTCACATTTATTTTCACAGCGTATGTGATTATCTGCCTTATCTCTGTTGTATTTACCATTTGAGCATGGACTGTTTCTGGTTTGGGTCATCCTTGTATATCTAGCATATAATGTGCTTTCTGCCAGATGAATTCAATAATTGTTTAAGTGTTTAACAAATAAATGTGTGGCTGCGGTGACAGGGTTCAGTAAAATCTGATAGAATTCAGTTGATAGAATTTGGTATTCTGTTAATACCAAAATAACTTTGTAATATTTATAAATGTATGGCTTTCAGTCTGTCAGATTTGGAGAGTGGGGTTATACAATGGATGGGAGACTGATTAATTTATCTTCTAAAATTAGTTCCAGGTCAAAATTGTGTCTGTTAAAAATGCAAGCCTAATTGAGAGTTACTGGATCGAAATAATGTGGATGAGTTACAGTAGTTTATATTTCCATTGTACTTTAAGTGTTTAAGACATTTTCATATTTTCTCATAAACTATTTTCATTTTCAACACCTTGGGAAACATCACAGAAACAATAAGTGCATTTGTTTATCTTTAATGTGAGCATCTGAGACCAATTTTCTCTATTACATGAAAAAATGTACATGACGTGAGTTTTTTTGTGTCTCAAGGAATGTTTTTGAGAGATAAAAATGTAACTCATTATGGAATGTTATTAAACTATATAGACTTATTCACTAAGTTAAGATATTGAATTTGTTACTGTTGTCTTATTGAGAGGTTAAATGGATGCACATATGGATTCTGGAAAATAGTAAGAGCATAAAATTTGACAATTATTCAATTTCTATATTACTCATATGAAAACCCCTAAAATAACTCAGGATACTTATTATAAGACAAAAGTCACAATAGAATCAACCTACTCGGTTAATACAAAGATTATGCATATAAAATGTACTTAAAGCTTTAACAAAAATATTCAGTGAATTTTAGTTTGATAAGAACTTTTCTCATTCAGGATAACACAATTGTAGTTTTCTCTGAAGTAGAGGGTTAAGAGGTTGGTTTCTTCACTATTTCCTAGCTCTGTACCATCACACATTTGTTGAAATTTTTGCTTTCAAAGTGGAGAAGGGAGTGAAAAATGTTACTGTACTGGTTCAGTAATGATCTTACATTGATGTCCTGTGGATATAACAGAGACAATTGCTGGTCTTTCTTTTCCAAGACATATTCTCAGGTTCCTAAGAGACTTTGCTCTTTTTTTGTACTGTAACTCTGCTTTTGGTTTATGTTCCTGTTCTTAAAACTACTTAAAATGTGATATACAAAAACTGCATATATTTATTGTCTACAATTTGATAAATTTGGCAATAAGCATGTACCTGTGGTGCTAATACCACAACATAAACATATCCATCACCTCTGAAGGTTTCCTTCTGCCCTTTTATTCTTGTTTTCATTATGTGATAAAAGTAAATATAATAACTACCCTCTTGGCAAATTTTAAAAATAATACAATTTTATTAAATATAGATTTCAGGGTAAATTGTAGATATATAGGGTTTATCTTGTGTAACTAAAAATTTATACCCTTAGGCTAATAGATCTCTCCCTATCTCTGCCCCTAGAAATCACCAATTCTACTCTCTGAATCTATGAATTTAATTAGTTTAGATTCCTTTTGTAATTAGGATTATATAGCATTCTTCAGAACTGCAGTTTATCTAGGTTCAATATTGATTATGTTGCAGTAATGTAATCCCAAATGTTATTTAATAAATATGTTCACTGAGTAAAGAAAACATTTATTTTGCTTAATATGTTCTGGGGAAACATTTTATTTTTTCTTTATTGTCTGTCTTCCTCCCCTATATAATAATCCCTATAAAAACATATTTTTCTGTTTGTTTTTTTTTAACTGTTATGTCCCCAAACTGCCTAGTGCTTGGTACATTAAAGGTGCTGAGTAAATGTTTGTTTAAAGCAATGGAGATTTTGGAGTTCTTTGTATACTTGCCATTTCTAAAATAGATCTCACCATTCTTATGATACTGCTTTCTAATATGCTTTTACTCCCCAAAGGAAGAAAAGTCTTTTCAAAATGAAATGGAATTCTAACGGAGACTACTTCTTGTGAAATTTAGTTCATTACTTCCTGCTTGTGAAGCTTTCAAGTTTCCCAAAGTCTCAATGGTGTGATAGTTTATGTCTTATGCTGTGATTGATTCACTTATATAAACTGAATAATAGATGCAAACTTGCAAAGAGGAACGTATTAAAAGAGCCAAAGTATCAATTCATGACCTTTGGGGATTTTCTGTATTTAGATGTTATACAAAAGCTGAAAATATAAGAATTCAAATTAAATTGTGTTTTTCTAGAAATGAAATACTACTAACTAAAACACTTCAAATCAAAAGTGAAACATAAAGTACTTTGTAGAACTTCTTCCATTTTTCTTATATAAGATATTCAAATATTTAGTGTCATATAAGCTCTATTATACACATTATGTTGAACTTGAAATAACGATGTTAAGTAGGTAGGATCATTAATAAACCAATATTTTTACGGTCATAATATTTAGCCAAGTGCAATAAGCCAGTCATGAAAGCACAAACACTTCAAAATTCCCCTTGTGTGAGGTATCTAAAATAGTCAAACTCATAGAAACAAAGAATAGAGTGGTGGTTGACAGATTTGGGGAGTGAAAATCAGAGGTCATTGCTCTAAAGATACAGTTTCAGTTAATGGTCAATTGAGCCTATAGCTTCAAACCTGGTTTCTGAACTGGTGGGTAGCTTGAACCAACAGTCAAGGCTAGATCCTAAAACCAATATCTCATGACAGAAGAGGCTACTATGTACAACCTGCAGCTGTATTATGTGAAACACCTGCCTTTCACCCACTTGGGGCTGTAGCTCAGGAAACAAATACTCCAGTTATAGAATCCTCTCTTCCAACAGACAAGTTCTCCTGTTGGTTCGTGCCTTCTTTCTTCTCTTGTTATTAACCAGAGTTCAGAACTCCAGCTTTTAGAATGTTTATTATGACATTATTTAGATAACTAACTTATCATTTTTCCCCCTGCAAACTTAGTTTCAATTTATACTTTGAGAGTCATTAGATAGTGACTGGTGTGAGAAGGAGAAAAATAAACATTTTATATGCTGTGGGTATGTCATTGCTCTTACTATCACCCTTACAAATCATGGAGGAAACCAAAACAACCTGATTGAACATCATCATTTTCACATTGTAAATGGTCCTATTTTTTAAAAAAATTTTTTAAAGATCTATTTATTTATGCATATAAGCACTGGGTATAGGCCAGAAGTGTGGGGTTGGGGGTAAGATGATTCACCACAGACAGAGCAGGGAGCAGAACAGGCAGATCGACTGAAATACACTGCTGAGGGGAGCAGCAGGCACAGCAGGAGAGGTCTGCTATGCCATGTGGGTCCCCTCCCTGGCCGGCAGCAGGGATCGAACTCGTGCTGCAGTGGCTGTGGTTTGCTTCACAGAGCATTGCTTAGTAAATGGTTCTATTTTAAATGCATCTGTTCTTATATTCTATTCTCTATTCCAGTTATAGTATCCTCTTCTGCTAACAGACCGGTTTTCCTGTTGGTTCTTGCCTTCTTTCCTCTCTCTTCTTTAAGAACTTCTTTTCTTTGTTTAATCTCTGTGAAGGAACAGGATCACTAATCTCTCTAATACGTTACTCTTTTAATTTCTCAGTTCACATTTTTGTGTGTACTGGTTTAAAACAAGTTTGGATTTTTCAAATTGATGTTATTCCCCCTAAAATGAGTGAGCCCAAAGAAAGGCTACATATTTGTCACTTACTTAGGATTGTTTCTAAACTGAAGCCTCATAGGGATGCTGATTTGATAGCATTTGTGGCTGATATATAGTAAATATTACAACAAAATTTAGCGTTCCCTGTCTCTGGAGCTACTTTAAACAAATTAAATGTCTAACTTGAGTTTTGCATTCCTTTTCTCTAGAGTTGCAGGAAATACCTGCCAACTAGTGGAGGGAGCCAGTGTTAATGATATTTGAATAATTGTTTTGTGACTTGACAAAATAGTACAGTTATTTTTTTTCCCTTTAATATGGATGTAGTCATATCTGAACCAAAGACTATCACATACTGAGTGTCACACCAAACTTCTTCAGTATATCTGTCAAAATGGCTTATACTGCTTCCTTATTTTTATACAAATATTGAGACATATCCATAAAACAAATATGGGATTATATATGACTTCCTGTATACATGGCAGAAACCCAAAAAGACTGAGTAACTCTTCTGTGTGGCTTCAGATGTCATCTTGAATAATCAAAATGACCAGGTCTTCCTAGGATGCTGAGTGAGCTACCCTTAAAGAGAATGTTTTCCTTTTGTGCAGGATATGATTTTTACAAATGGTAACCTCCACCTAACATTCAGAGCCCCTTTTATAAAATTAACCTTTGCCAAAGACATTTTGGGCTGGCATATTTTTGTTCCCCTCAGGCATCAGTCATGTGGTCAGTTATCTAAGTTACTCAGTACTTTCTAATAGGGGAACTTCATAAATGGGAGAGGCTTGGTCCCCTTTCAAGTTGTGTTGCCATGCAGCTGGGAATATCTTTACTCCAGATTGATTTGAAATGAATGCCATGGTAACAGCTTAATATAAGATACTTTAATAGTATTTTTACTAAACACAGTAGAGGGTGATAAGAATTAAAGGTGAGGAGGATAAGGAATTTGCCTAGATATCAAGTTTGGGGGATTTCAGGTTCTGACCAGAAGACTTATTGAAATAAGTGGATGAATGGGTTAAAGAAAAGCCTAAGGGAAAGGTGTAGTCAGAAAGTGGACTTGAAAGAGCCTCACTAAAATTTTGTGAACAACAATCCTTATTATAAATAGGGGATAGATATCCCCCTTTCCATTTTCTTAGAGAATTTTCTTTGGAAAGTTTGGAGTGTTTTCTTCATCTCTGAAATGTACATTAATCTTTAAGGTCTATCTTTAAGACCTGAGAATCATCTCTTGATATGTAATCATCAAGAAATACAGTCCTTCTACCTCCCAGTTCTCCTGGGCATTAGTATGAACCTCACTTCAGCAGTCCCCAGTTAGTTCTAAGCTGTGAAATTGCCCCTTGTCATAAAGATAAAATAAGTTTATTTTTCCTTTAGATAAACCCAATTAGCTAATACAGATGGAGACTCAACTATCAAGTGAATTTAAGATGAACTATGTATGACAAATGGTGCTGTCAAGTCCTCTTACTTAAGGACTAGTTGTCATTTGTCTTGAGAGTATGTATCTAATAGGTTATGTCTGCTTTGCTATATGAAGGAGTGAGATTTCTGTCTTTGCAATCCCTTAGCACATTGCCTATGATGCATACTGCATTTGGTATAATTTTATTCAATATTACAATTGTTTACTTTTCCATGTATCTACGTTCCGAGGTTTTATGAGTTTGGAGATTTTATTTAAATTATAGTTCCCTGATACTACTTAGCTTTCACATTTTTAATTTTCAGTATATTATGTAAGTAATTATATTACTATTAATATTTTCTCTACTAAATCTTATTTTGTAAGAAATTTGAATTTCTGGTTCATTTTTAAATCTCTAAATGTTCAGCATATATTAACATGTATTTATGTATTTGATTGAACACTAAACACATACCTACATTTATTCTGAGATGTTCAGAACTATAGTATTGATCTTTGTCTCTATTATATGAAGTTCCTATCTCAAAAGTGTTTATTTCTAGTAAAGGAGAGATATTTTACCTATGACTCAAGCCAATTGCATATAACCACTGTATGAATTTATTGGGAGGAATCCATATTGCAACAATATAAGCATATACTTAGTAGTGAAAACTGGGAAGAGATACCAGTCATTCATTGAGATTTGGGAGATTTGATATATATATCATCAGCACACTAGTCTCCCAAATCTCAATGAATGACTTGCCATTAAATATATCAGTCAACAAGTAGGTGTATATATTTTATTCAAATTTATAGTCACACATTGGAAATGTAAACTAAAGCCAATGTCACCTGTGGGGTAAAATTTAGGGAGTTTCCCCCTTCTTTTGTTCCTTTGGCTGACTCAGTAATAAATTGACACGAGCAAGATTAGCTAAAGGAAAGTGTCTATAACACAGGGAACCTAGTAAATGACTGAAACATCCAGTTATAGTTTGAAGGGAATAAATACAATAAATTTTTAATGACTAAACAAGACAAATAAATTCTTGAAAGTTTTGATTTGGACAACTGATTAAGTGAGCTAAACCAAGCTGTGTGCATAATTTGCTGTTTCTGAAGGTAAGTTTGTCTTTCCATCCATGTATAGGGAGAGTAATTTCACACTGAGGTTTATTATCTGCTTTCAGAGGGAGCAGAAAGGAGGAAAATTCCTACTATTTAGAAAGAAAAGAAGATAATCCTTTCACTGTTTATTTCAAAAAATATGCTACTTAGGCACCTGCTGGGTTAGCTTATCTGGGACCCAGTACAACTCATGTGATTCTCAGTATGTTTTTAGACACTGTATGTTGTGTTATGTTCCTTCAAAATATGTGAGACTTACATTAATTACACACAATTATTTAAACTAATATTTTCAAATTTGGAATGTTCTTAATGATTTGTTTTAATGAGCCATAAAGAAAAATATTTTCATATATTTCATCATAGTCGATAATTTTATGATATTTTTAATGTGGCTAAAAGCTAGAACTCACTTAGGCATGGTTTTTAAGTTTGATGGGAAAAAAGTGCCCATATATAATTCACTGGATACATAGACTTTGTGCTGAGAACAACATATTAAGAATGTCAGTAAAGGTGATGGCTGTTAACTAGACACATACCTTCTCTGCTTTATGCATTACAAGAAAATATATTTTAAAAGGAATGGAGAGGAATAAAATCAAAAATTAGCACCTATACCATTTATTGCAGATATTAAGCAAGCATGGACTTGGGGTGATATTAATAGGTAAATAGAGTTTCATCAACTGTAACCTTTGTTTGTAAGGAACTTTGAAAATGGAGGTTCCATTGTGTTTGGACAAGGAGATATACCTTCATATAACATCCTGGCTTCATTAATGGCCTTGCTATGTTCTTGACAGCTTCTCTTTGAGCAAAATGACTTGTGCAGCTGGGTTCTTGAATTAAGTTGATTCACTCATCATGTCATTATAAAGTTGATGAGAAAATAAATGATTCCATATTATGAGAAATTTCAGGAGTTTCTGTATGGGAAATCTCATCTTCCCCTCAATTTTTCTATGAACCTGAAACTGTTTTTAAAAGTCTATTAAAAAATAAAGTGGATGTTTTAGTTACAACCTTTGGAATTGGTTTGTTTTCTAGACCACTGATGAAAGCCCTAAGGCTAAGTTGATTGTGAAGCTATTAGGAGGAGTGCTAAAATACCTTTAGGCAACTTGACAACTTTTGAAATGCTAATGACACCCCTTCTGTTAACTTGGAATTCATTCTTACTAAATCCCACATCCAGGTATATAAAACAACCATTTGTGAACAGAGAAATATGAAACAAAAATACTACAAACTGTGAAAACAACTTAATTCTCTATATTTTGCTTCAGTTTTTTTTTTTTTAGATATTGGGGAAAAAGGTAGAATCTTTCTCATCCTTATAAAAATACCTCTTTAAACACGTTGATAGGTTGCCCAGAAAGCTAAAGATTACTTCATTCTATTTCAATAATGTATCTTTGTAAAATTATTAGAAATAAATTTGAAAATTTTTACATTTTTTTAAGGTTCCATGTCTTATTTATAGTTTAGAATTTTTAGTCATTATGAAACTTCAATCATATTTTGCAAGAATAAGTAGATGATGTCATAAGTTTTAAATTGGGTCAATCTGATCTTGAATATCATTCCAAAATTTTAGGCTTTTTACCATTTTATCAGGTTTGTTTTTTGTTTTTTTTTTTTTCAAAAATAAATTTTTGGACCTTGTGTAGTAAAGGTTCTCCAAAGAGCCTTAATAATCTTGTTACAGGGCAGGGAGAGGGGCACACCAGAACCCGTAAACTTGTTTTGTTTTGTTTTTTTTAATATGGTTTTGCCATCTGCCGTATTAAGACAAACATATAAAGCTTTTAATGGAAAGGAACTTTAATACAATTGGGGAACAATACAGAAAGGATAAAGAATGTAGTTACTAAGTTAAGCATTTAAAGTTACTTATTTTTTTGAGGGTAAAAGTTTAGTTAAATAGGATTGGTCCAAAGCAAGGCCTAAAAGCCTGCCATATGTTTAAAGAATCTTTTAGTAGAGACTTATAGAAATGGGTTAGAAAGAGTTAGGCAAATTCGGAAGGAAAAGAGCAAAATTAAAACAAGATAAAAATGCCATTATTAAGTTTCCCACGGGTCTCTTACCCACGTCTGTTCTAACCAGTCCAAGGCTAAAAAGCAAGTGTAGTTGTAAAAAGGTCTTCCCAGGAAAAGGGGAAGTTCCAAAATCCTGGTTCCATCCTAAGTGGGTGGAGCTGAGTAGAAAAAAGATTTCTGCAGAAAAGAGAGAAGGAAGAAAGGAAGATGGAGAACAGCAAAGAGACCTGGAGGAGGCACGTGGAGCAGAGGGACACGTGAAGAAACTGTGCTTGCTTTTTGGTCTTGGACTGGTTGGAACAGATGTGGGTGAGAGACCCG
>JAGFMF010011679.1:811577-912398 GCA_019455555.1 Galemys pyrenaicus | reverse complement strand
AAGGTTTTATATGTTTGTCTTAATGCGGCGGATGGCAAAACCCATTCAAAGAGGGCAGGCTTGGGGGTTCTGGGGTGCTCCTCTCCCTGCCCTGTAACATAGTCTTTTTACATGTCACTTTGTTCCACTTGCCTCCTCCAGGTCTCCTTACTTTCCATCCTGCTTCTTTTCTTCCTCTCTTCCTTCTGTCTTTGGCAGAAGACTGATTTTATGGAAGGAATTCTAAATACTGAGTCTTGATTACCTTTGAAAAAGACATTTTTTCTGCAAGGACATTGTTTTCCTCAATATACTGGGAAGAACAGATTGCTTTATCTCTTTTTAAAAGAGAAAGCAAAACTTAAATCATAGACATTTGTTACTATGCTTTCCTGGGTAAGTTCCCTAACTGATCCTCCTTTTTCTTACTCCCAAAATCCTTTGTTTTAGCTAAATTATTTAAGATTGTGTCTGAAGCCACTTGGTAAGTTATTCAATCTTACCAGGGTATAGTAAATATGCATGTCATATAAAACATTTTGATTTTTTTTCTCATCAATTTTGTTTGATTATTTGCTAACCTATCAATACAAGAATCCAGAAGGGTATGTGATGACTATTCTTTGTCTCTTCTTATCCAAGTAACTACTTTTACTTCTAAACGTTCATACTATCCTCTACAAATGCTTCATTTTGTATGAAACTAGATTTTCCATACCTCAATCACTGCAAAGTATCCTTTCCTTGACATATTCTCATTTCTCCCTCAATATTTTTAAGGCAGAAACTCTCATTTCTCTCAGAGTGTCAGGAAATAGAGATTACATTCATCTATATACCCAGAGCTATCTACAAACCACTTACTTATATCTTATGTTCCTGAGAAATATTTTTCTTTTCCTTGGTTTAGGAAATTCTGTTAACCACATTTTTGCTATCTATAAAATGCTTACATATATATGGAAGATTTTGCTTTTTATAGCATAACTGTGCTTTTTTTATGTCAAGCATAATGTTGTCCCTATTGATTTATATGCCCTTATGGAAACTCCTGTATCTTAATAAATTCCTTTTTTTTTTTTTTTTTACTTCTTTAAGGCCAAAATATTTCAGTCATATATTTTAACTATTGAAACACACAGTAATGTTATCTAATCTTAAGGGTACTAAGTAGTTGCTTACTCTCCAAAGTGAAACTGTGGTTACAACAACTTTGTTATCAGCCTTTTTCAATGTACTTATTCTTTAATGCCCCATAAACCATCACTGGAAGCTCTGATTTTGTCCCAACATATTGTGCCATTCTTGTTTTCACTGTCTTCTCTATAAAAACTAAACACAAAGTACATAAATTTGATTCTGGTGATGAAAAATTCCCCCTAATTCTATTGCCCCTTTGCCCTTTCTTACATCTATGAGAAACATAGTGATTCATTTATCAGTTCTATATTTTTCACTGTTGTGCCCAGGTCTCTGAGTATTAATGAATATCACCCAAGCAAGTATGCCAGAGTCACTCGGGATTTATTGTGATAAATCACATCTAGGTTCTAAATCAATAATTTAAAGAACCATTGATATTTAATTTAAAAGTTCCAAGGGATGTTTTCTTTGAGATCTTTGAACTAAATCTAGCAAAATATCCTTGAGATTTAGCATATTTTTAAACCATTTTTAATACCTGCAAATTTGAATAAGAGGGATTATTATGAAAATCACAACTCAATGCAAGGATTCTTCTTTAATATTTTGCCTATTTATGGAATTATATAATGTTACAAACAATTATCAAAAAATTCAGATGGTAGATGTTTACTAGTCACAAATTGCTACCAATACTACTTTACTACTTCAAATAGATTTATTCTGTTTAGTGTCTCTGGATGTAGAAATTGCCAATCCAGTAATTAGTATTTATTCCTTGATTGAAAATGTACTTATTTAAATATGTTTTTTTAAATACGATACTCAAAAGTGTGTGTGTGTATGTGTGTGTGTGCGTGTGTGTAGGTATGCTTTAGATCCAGTCTGCTCTTCCAGTCCATTGGTGTAAAGTTTGAATTGTCAAGAATACCTGTTATTTGGACCTATAAGGTTTAATTATGCTAGAAATGTCCATATTTTTATCTTGTTGAATGTGAGATTCAAAAGTAATGGAAACAAAATGTAGCTGAAATATTCTGTGATGACTGCATTAACTTAAGAGTATGTAATAGTTCTTTAAATGGTAACAGTAAAAAATATATATAAAAAAGTTCTCTTGACCTTGCTCCTATCTTTCTTTAATTCCCTCTTACATGATCACATAAATAAGCAGTCTTTTTGAAGAAAAAAAATTCCTTTTATTATGAGCATAATACATTGACTTGAATTTTGACTTGAATATTGACTTGAATTTCATCTTAAAGGTAAAAGAAAAAATTCCTCAAAAGAAAAAAATTATATCTTTAGAGTCATTTATGCAAGATATGTAAAGATTTATTCTTGAAAGATTAGAAACATAACTGGGTACATTGTATCCCAATGCTTTACACATGTTTTCCTCTCTTTCTTTAGATGGTTATTAATTTTTGATATAAATTGCTTTTAGAAATTGCATTTTGAATGCTTTATTTGTTTAATAGTCTGATAAAATTAAACCCTGTGAAGATAAACTATTGTGTGGAGAAGTAAGTTGTTGTTCTTTTTTTAATCATTCATAATCCTATGACAGTTTTTCTAAAGATCATCAGCTTCTAAAAGAAATGCCCAGTAAATTATCTTATTCAGAGACTTATTTAAATTTACAAGTTATATAAATTGTTTAAAGAAAATAAATTGAAAAGCATGAAGAAGAGATTTCTTTTTTTACCATACAAGGGATAAAAACTATTCTATTATTAATCAACACTATAACCTGCTACAAATGTGCTTCATATTGCCAAGTACTTCTATCCATGATGAAGATTAAAATTACATTGATGGTGCTTAAATAAAATAATTCATTTGTTAAAATAATAGCAACTCTTTAACTCTACATGCAGAAACTCATAAAAAGATCCATGTATTTTTTCCTTTTTGTAGGCTAAAGAACTAGGATATTCTTTCTCTGAATATCTGTTTTGTTTTGTTTTGTTTTTTCTTTTCAGTCTGGTCATTGATCTGAAATAGAATTCATGTGAAAATAGGCCCTGTGTTTAATACTGTCAAGTCTAGCAAGCCTAGTGTCCAGATCTTTAGTCACTTTAGTATCATATTTCTTGTGTATCAAATTTCTAAAAATGAGAAGTGTGATTATTTGACTTGTTTCTTAATTAACTAAACCTTATCACATAGGTTCTCTTTTAGGTCCAGTAGTAGTTACATATTGGTCTTCATTGTAGTGTTCTTACCAAGATGAATTGAGATGTCATTAAAATTGTTCCAAATATGACTGATATTAAAATATTGTAGAATTAGTACCAACATAAGCAATGTTGTTACTAGAAGTAGTAAAAATGCCAAAATACTTAAAGATAGGAAAGAATGTCTATGTCTAAGTAATCATTCAAAATTAGGAATATAGAAAGTCATAAAACAGGAAGTAAAAAATGTTGAAATTAAAATAATGAAATATTAAAATGATTATTAAGTTGGAGTGCTAGAAAGTTGGTAATATTACTATCCTAAATAATACAAAATAAAGAGAAACATTAGAAATGAGATATAAGTAACTATTTCTTGATAACTGACAAAATTAACAATATAAAGAAAATGTCTTGTTTTAAAAATAAAAAAATTGATATATGTCCTCTTTTAAAAAATGTGTGACATTACTCATGTCATTTAATATTTTCACACTTTATTTTCTTTTCCTAGAAAGGGAGGAGTAATACTAAAATTTTGAGTATATCCTAAACTATATTAGCTATTCAATACATATAAAAAATAAAGACAGGGTAACTTTTTTACATTTCTTTGGGACATTTTATTAAATTATTTGTCTTTCAGTATGTGTTTTAAAAATAATCTTATTGAAGTATAAATAGGCATGAAATAAATGTCATATTTTAAGTACATATTTTTGACCAGCAGTTCATCAGTCTTTTTTAACTAGATGATTCATTGTTGTTATATCTTAGATATTTTTGTCAAACACAATCTCACTATGTTTTTTTTTCTGTCAGTTTCACAGTCACATGATTGGGTAGACTCCAATTAGTAGAAACCAATGTGATGCTTAAAAATGACCATAACAGTTACTTAGACTCCTTTCCACTGTAAATAGACTGATTCTAAGTTCAAAATGAAATAGCTAGAGATTGAAGAAGAAACTATGTGGGATGGATAATTCTATTCTAACTATAGAGTAAAATATATGAGAAATTACGTAGGTAGATTGTAGGTATTTCTTCCTATGTGACAAAGATTATCTTAAGCATTAAGAAGTGGTTTACACCTTTTGGGAAGTTAAATTAGCCATCAAAAATGTCATTTAGTATTATAAACACTAAATCTGAATAGATGGATATATTTTTGAGATTTATTTTATTTATGCATATAAGAGCTTAGGTGTAGACCAGAGGTGACTGGGGTGAGAGAATTCACCAGAGATAGAGTAGAGAGCAGAACAGGAAGATATACTGAAATACAACTACTGAGGAGACAGGAGAGGACTGCTGTGCCCTGTGGGCTAACATCTTGGCTGGGGATAGAACTCACACTGCAGTGACTGGCAATAGCTTGATATTGCTTAGACCTTAACTCCTGTGCTACCAGAATGCCCTCAATACAATTTTGAAAGTTTAAAATGGAAAAAAAAAAATACTTTGTAAATGGACAGAAATGCTTTTAAAATAACCAGGATATAAAATTTGAAGGTATTGTTATTTTTCTTAGGTGTACAGTGGTTTAACGGAAACTTGAATAAGGAATAGTATGAGATCAGTTTATGATGAACCTGTAATTTTCTGCTTAAGAGTTTAATTTTATGCTGTATGTTGCAATCAACCATTAAGCAGTTTTGTTTATGAGTGGATGATTGAAACATAATTTTAGGAACAAAATCTGGGACCAGTATGAAGGATGAGCAGAGCAGGACAACACTGTCATCTGAGCATTACTAGCCAGGATGTACTAGCATTCACTTCTAATAAGTTTATTTAGGGGAAGAAGAGTGGACATGGGAGACTACTACTGATTTGCTCTACAAGAGAGGAGCACAGTACATGGAACTTTGACAGTATCTATCTGGCCTCTCATTCTCTGAATTCCAATAGACATTTGCATTTCTGTAACGCATAAAAGAAATTAGGCCATCATTAATCTGACTCAATGTATGCTAATTTTATATCTATGTATAATTAAACATGATGTATTCATTGAAGTATGCATTTATTTAACCTGCATTAATTTAAAAATTGTGTTAGCATGTGCTTAGTAATGTTAACTTGTTTGATTTCCTAAGCACTAGGAAACTATTTAGATATGAAACTCTACTTTTATCCCAAGTAGTTAAAACAGGTCTGAAAAATTCTATGAGAAGTCTTAATATAGTTGAAATAACTATAAATTTTAACTAACTGGAAATAATGTCTTTGGATATTCTATATTTTTAAACTTTTCAAAAATCTTTACTTTTTGGGCTTCTAATTAGTATGAATTAATGAAGTTCCTGCTATAAAATTCATTTCAATTTTCTCACTAATCAGAATTCATTCTTGCCTGCTATGATGGTGTGGTTTGGTTGATTGAATATTATGTTCTCTGTGGTTTCTCCACTCACAGGTCAATTAACTCCTTTGCTTCAACTCCTCTCTTTGGAAAATGACTCTCTTATTGCTTATAATTCAGCTTTCTCGCAGGAGTGCTGTGAAATATAATGAAGAAGGAAGTAGCACTGTCAAATTGAAATTGAATGGAATTGAGGATTCAAGGATCTATGATTTGCACCTGGTCTTGCTATTTAAGAATCATTGTAAATTAAACAAATTTTTCTAGACCTAAATTGTTCTTATAAAAAAAATATAATAGAACGGATTTCTGTTAGTTGTTGAAAAGAATTTAGTAACACCTGGGACAGTCAATTAAAAAAAGGGGGGAAATGATAGCCAGAAGTAAAAGTAAATAATATTTAAAATGAGACACAGAAAGATAATATTTTTGGGAAGAAGAGGGGAGAAAGTAAAAGCTGAGCTGCCTTGTCAACAAACCCTGTACTTCAAGAAAGAGGATAGAACTGAGCCTCCTTTTCCCAAAAGTAGTCCTAGGCATAGTATAGTAAAACTTCAAAACAAGAAGTAAGGTGTGGGAAAAGTTGGCCGTAGAGTGTGTGGACAGTTAGAGTAAACAGAAAACTGAACATCTAGCTATAATTTGGTTACTAGTTGACTCTTTTAACTAAAGTGGTGAAGGAGATGAGTTGAGGAAGAGGAGAAGATAAATCACCAGATCATTTGGACAACGGTTATGTGAAGACCTTCAGAGGACATGGCAGTGGTAGACCCTTGGGTGATTTGAAGAGTACTAAGATGACCTTTCACAGGCTCTAGTATTAGGAGAGCATTCTGTAAATGTTAGAAATGTATGACTCTTTAAAAGAAATGTTAGAAGGGACACAATTGATTTCCAGAGCATGAATATTTTTTAATCCCAATGATTATTTGTATTGGTATTATTAAACAGGATGAGAGTAAAGTGTCTTAACCTATTTGAAATTTTTCATTTCCTCAGATGATAATTTCTATTTAAAGAGATCAACTTCATTGCTTTTCCTGAGATTTCCAGTGTGATTATAGAAATATGAAATAAGGCTGAATATAATAAGGAAGTTAATAATAGCTCATTATTAATCACCCTTTACTCAGGAGTAAAGAAAACCTATCATAAACATATTTAGTGTTGTGACAGCAGTGATAAATATTCAAAATGAAGAGTCAGGTAAATGTGCCTGTGTATAGACCTGTGTCCCAAAAGACTATACTAAAGAGATTTCTTTATCGTCAGATATTTATAGCACTTAAAATGGAGAGAACTGATATATTATCACCACTAAATCCCACTCAAATCAATTTCAAAAGTCATAAATTTGTATTGGAATTGATCAAAAACTTTACACAAGTATGAATAAATATGAAATTATTCTATTCTTAAAACTCCATATGCCATTTTTTAATAAACTTTAAGGTGTGATCTTAATAAGTTGGTAAAATTAAATGCAATTTAATGCCATTATATAGTAATATACCAGAAATTTATTTTAAACTAATGTTTTATTACAATTTCATTTGGCAGAACTTTTTACTAAAAGATAATCAGTATTATTCTTTTACACTCTTACCTTTCACTCTTTCAAGTATTTTCCTGATGTTTTTTTTCTTTCTCAACACCCCCCCCCAGTGAATTTTGTGTAAAAAAGTAAAAAAGCAGTAGAAATTTTTTTTTTTTTTTTTTTACTATAGGGTGGCTCTTTAGTAAATAGGATTTTGTATAGTTTCTCAAGGCATTTCTTTGCTTGTCAGCATTGTTGAGGTTATTATCTACTCTTTCTTCATGATGATGCTGATATTACCAGCCCATGCTTTGGGTTGGGAAATTATTTTGCTCTTAGTCTTTGCACAGGGTTCACTTAGTGAACTGGGAGTGTCTTGCTGATATAATTATGCATTTAGCATCCCTTCTCACCATATGCTTTGTTGGAGGATCATTTGAGTACATCCACATTTTCCTTTAGCTCATGCAGTGATACATATCACAACTCCCTTGTCTACACTTAGCGTTTGGAGGAGGTCATTGAGAATACATCCCAGTTGATCCATGAGCTGAGTTGGGCAAACAGAGGCTCTGCATTCCCTTGCCTCATCCTTGACAACTACTTTCTCTCCATTTTTACTATAGTTGTAGCCATTTTCAGGAACACAGCCCTAAGAAAGCGATGTGTTGTGAGAATGTCTGAACAGTACATGTTACTGAACCAAGTTAAGACACACAGAAAATTTTAAGATTCTGGTGTGTAGATCTGCTCCTTTGTGGCCTCCTGTGACAAACTTCATATGTAAATTTCCTGCTTATATGACCTGCCACATAACAGTTTGGAGTCAACTTCTTTGTCTGGTTTCCTTGCTCTCCCCAAACATGGTGACCAGCTTGTTAACCAGCAGTTGTTTTCCCAATCACATGACAGGTGAAGCTCCCAAATGTCTCCTCTTAGAATTGTTTCTCTTCCTTTCTTTGAGCAATGAGATACTCAAGATGGTAGAAAAATGATGTGCCTTCACATTTAGTAATCCTCTTGCATTCTGAAATTTCCAGATGAAAAATGGACACAGCCATTCAGGGATTACTCCCAAAACTCAAGTATATTTCTGTTTGCCATTGTTATACTCAGACATAAATACATTCAAAGAGAAAAAAAAATATATAAAATCCCAGACTCTAATATCTAAAATATAGATGTCCCTTGTGGTAGATAGTCTTAGAGATGACACCCATGATATTTAAAATGGTGAGCATGCTCTGTGAGACCCTCTGATGCTTAGCATTGATGAAAATGCTCTGATGGTTAGAGCACTGTGAATTTCTCTAACTAACATAGTACAGCATAGGTGTGGGCATGATGATGATGGGTGTCTGATGGTGGTACATAAGTTGGTCACACATCTTACCAGAAGGCTTTCTCTTTCAGTAGGTTTTACATCAACATCCATTTGGAGCACATCAGTTGACAAGGAACTGAGGTGACTTCTGACCAATAGCCAGGAAGAAAGAAACATTGTTTCTTAGCTAGAAACAGTTCTTTCCAAAGTGTGGCCTCAGAAGAGACTCTTGTGCTCAGGACACCTTAGCTGCAACATTTGTGGTATCCTGAAGCAAACCACGAGAGTAAACAGTGTCCAGGGTCCTCACCCACAGAAACTATTAGATAATGAATGTGTTTTCAAGCACCTAAAGTTGTGATAATAGTATTAAAAAAATCTTTGGTAACCAATATATTGAAAAAAGGCCAATTTCATTGTTGGCAAGCTTCCCTTTTTTCTTGATATAAAGTTGAAAAAAAAAACTAGTCATCATAATTCACATCCACTGTTTTTCTTATAGTGGTAAGTTCTGCTTTAAATCTTGTCAAAAATAATGGAGATAGGTGGGGAAAGGAAATGGGTGTGATCTTCATAATGGAGAGAAAAAAGAAATGACTGTTGCAGTTAGATGATACAAATGAAACAAAGAGAGAGAGGCAGAGACAGAGATAGAGAGAGAGACAGAATGAGAGAGACTTCTACATTTGATCCTGGAATATTGGAGAAGCTATTGGAAGAAAAAGAGAAAAAGAGATGAGACAATGTTAACTGACAGTGAAAGAATCAGTAAAACAACATTATAAAAATAATTACATATTATAATATGTTTTAGTTGATCCACCAATGTAAGTAATAAAGGAAAGATTAAAAAAGTGAGAAGCATGTTACAATGCAAAGTTACAGTCAAAAATAATTTCAGAAAGAAAAAAGATTCCCTAACATAGCTTTGTATCCAATGAAGGAAATTTTTTTTTAAAAGTTTATTCCTACAGGAAAGAAAATCAAATTAAAGGGGGCTTTAAAGATATGCATGTCAAAACCAATGTACAATTGACAAAATGAATACATTTGTTTTTTTTCCTTAATCAGTGAAAACTGATGAATAAAACCTGAAGAACGGAGAGTTTTTTGAACTGTTACAGCTTCATTTCTTATGCTACAGAACAGTTTTAGAAGCAATAATAGGTCCCTAGGAAGTAAATAACTTTCTAAGTTTCCCAGGGAAGAGGGGTCACTTCAGAAAATTTAATAAAGACTTTCTAGTAGTTTGTATTATCCCTTGGCATGTGATGACATTTTTGAGAAAAGGAAAATCAAAATTTAAGTGGAGACATTTGACAACTCTAAACCCACACACAAATACAAACATTTTAAACAAAGAAAGATAAGGTCTACAATCAGAAGCCTTTAAAATGTTAAATATGTAAATTTTATCTCATTAAAAACTTTAAACTCAACCTCTCAGACATTTGTAGGTGTTTACTGACATTTACTTATGATTTCTTATAGTGATGCATTTGATGTGAAATAATAAGAAAGCATCACAAAATGCTTCATTTATGAGAAATACAAAGTTTAAAAATAAAGTACTTAAGTTTTTGTTCAGAACTGATATCTGACATTATATGTGGGTTATATATGAGAAATAGATCAGGTTACTAGTTTTTTATCAGATTTTATGTGGAATTAGATATCAGTGAATGGAGTAGAAAAGATAATATATATCAGTAATATTGTAGGAATCAGCAAATGAATACATTGTAACCAGTAAAAGTTAATCAGTAAAATATGCAAGGTTGCTCTACCCTTGCTCCCTTATCTACACACAGTTCCCCCTCCCAAGCAGGGGGTCATAAACAGGATGAGATAAACCAGAGGGGCTCTGGTGCCAGTATGGAAAGCCCCAAGACTCCTTTTTCTTCCCTTATCTTCCCTGTCTGTGACTTATAAAATCCCAGTGCGCAAGCAGCATGGGGTACTTCCCTCCAAGGGGGAGGCTACTGCACCAGTGTTCCCCAGGGCTGGACCCTAGGTCGATCTAGCAGTAAAGTCTGTTTACTTTGAACCAATCAATCTCTGTGGTGTGCTGACTCATCTCAGTGCTTTGGCTCTCCAATCCGGTGTCATACGGCCACATAGCGACCCTCCTTGAGGGCTCTGGTCAGGGGCTTATAAGAACTCACTACATGCTAAGACACAGGCTGGATCCAACAATATAAGTATCTGTCTAAACATATACAATTGATAAAGGAAAGGAAATAAGTATATTTAACCCATATATAGTCTACAGGGTTATACTTTCTAATGTGGCAGTGGTGAAGAAATGCATTATGAAATCCAAATTTTCAACTGTGCACTCTCAGAGAAAGGAGGGGATGAGGAAAGGTGATGAAGGAACTGAATATGCTCTTGTCCTTTCTTCATGGTGACATTTTTGAAAATTATGTGAACCAAGAAAAATAGGGAAAAGTCAGATTGATTTTCTTTGTCAATGAACTTAAAAGAAATGATAATTCAACTAGAATTTTATGATATACAAAAATCAACTGTCAATGAAGAGAAGGACATTTTACAAAGAGAAACACATGCAAAGGTGTTATTGGAAATTTAAAAACTCTCTTCCCAGTGATTTTGTTTTCTTATGAAAGACCAGAGGACAAATGCTATAATCTGAAGACTGAGATGAAAAGCAAATTTAAAAAAAAAATATGTGAGAGAGTTATGCATCAAGAGAACTCTCAGGCCAAATATGGCATTTAAAGTGTGGTTAGAATAGAGGACACCAATGTTTTCAGGTGAGAACACGGTCGAAATAGCATCATCAACAGAGAGCAAATGCAGGAAAGATTAGATCTGCGCTAGTGAGATGTGAGAGTAACACAGCAGCTTAAGAACATTTGAGGCATACAAATGGGGATGCCAATTCATTCATATGATAAAAGGTCTACCACTAATTTATTATGTGAATGAACCATAAGTTGAAAATGCTTTAAAATATTTTACTTTTTTTATTGATGTAAGACTACATACAAAACTAAAACCATTTTTAAATATATGGCTCAATGAATTATCACAAAAATGAAAAAATGAATACAACTGAGCACATTCTTATAAAGTCTAGTTGGGGAAAATAATAGAAACACCAGTACTAATGAACCCACCCCTAACCCTACCCTATAAGCTATCTGTATTACCATTACTCTGTTTCCTAAAAGGTAATGGCAACATGCACTTTTATTATCATAGGTTTGTTTTGCTGGTTTTGGACTTAATGTAAAGGAGTCATGATGCAATTTATGCTGTGTCTGGTTTATCTTCCTCACCATTATGATTTTTAAATATATTCACCTGCTGTCATCTTTCCCTGCCTTTTCATTAAGAGGATTTAAAAACCTTTTTCCACTGTATTTTTTCTTTTCAACTATCTCCTTTATTGACTCAAATGACAATTATTTTAATCCTTATAATTTTTTGCTTGCCAGGATCATTCTCTGCTCCTACTTACATTATGTGGTCACAACTTTGGGATTCTCTATATATTTGTGTGTATTATAAAGTTTTATTCTAATGACAACACATAATAGACACAAAACTCATAGAAATATATTTTTTTAAATATAAAATTTCTTAAGGTATTTAGTTTTAGAATTTACTAAATTTGAAAAAACTATTAAATACAAAGTTATTTCTATAATCGATACATGAAATATTTTTTTCTCCTTCTTACATGCTGGATATTTACCACGTAAAATGAAGAGTTAAGTTTGACTTTTAAAGTTGCAAAAAAGCTTATAGATGGTAATAATGTTGGTTTGAGATCTACAAAATATGCAAATTCAGTGCAGATACCTGAGATTCTAAAAATGCAGTCCTTGGAAATGAAGCATCAACATCAACTGGAACATTTTTAGGAATTCATGTTTGCACCCTGATTCAATAAATCTGGAATGTTATATAGGACCCCACAATTTGTGTCTTAACAGACCTTCTCTTTTGCATGCTAAAAAATACAAGAACTACTGCTCCAATATATTAAGTTTACATGAAGATAAACTAGGATAAACAAGTCTTACTAAAGTCTTAAACTCTAAAATAATTACTATATTGATATATGCTAGTTGACCAAGTGATTAAAAATATCTTCAGGGATAGTGATGCAATGTGGTGTAAGAATAGTATATAGAGAGATATGTTTAAAATATAAATAGCTGGGCCTCCCCTGTGGCACAGTAGGTTAAGCAACACACTATGAAGGAAAACACAGCCACTGCAGCACAAGTTCAATTCCTGCTGCCGGTCAGGGGGGTGACCCACATGGCATAGCAGACCTCTCCTGCCATGCCTGTTGCTCCCCTCAGCAGTGTGTTTCAATTAATCTGCCTGTTCTGTTCCCCACTCTGTCTCTGGTGAATCTCTGGTGAATCCTATTACCCCCCACACCTCTGGCCTGTACCCCAGTTCTTGTATGCATAAATAAATAAAAAATATATGAATGGCTTCATTTAAATTTTAGTTAGTAAAGGTAGGTAGAATTACATCTCAGGATACCAAATCAATGGAAACATTTACACTGACATTTTTATGAGATGGTGGAATTAAATTTGAGTGAAGAAAAAAATAGGTATGGGTGGAAATGCAGAACAAAATCTTATAAAATGTTTTCTTCTTGCAAAATTGCGTATGAAAAATTTTCAAAGAAATTGATGATGGAAAAGAGTTCTTAGAAAAACTAGTTAAGGAATATGAATAGAATACATTTTAAAAGAATTACAGAGAAATATTTTTGTTATGAAAAATGAGAAACGTAAGATATTTCAGTTCATATCTTAGGACTCTGCCTTTAAAATGTGCTATTTTTATTATTACTGTATTATGTAAGAGCAACTGAGCTAGGCATAGTTTAGAATTTTTGTGGTTATTAGACATGAATTTTCTAAATTTTAATTGTTTCTTTTAGGAAATCTCCCATACTCTCAAATATGTGGTGCTGGAATATTTATAGTTTTGTAGTATTGAATTGTATATTACTGAGATATTTGTATGGTCTTGCTCAATTCAAGTATCTGGGGAAAGAAACACCACTCAAACTTGTATTACCTGTGAATATTAGCATTTCAGTAAACTTTCTGAGATGTAGTTATTTTAACTTGTAAACAGAATGGTCAAAATTGCATAATGTAGACATTTATTAAGTTTGAATTTACATTTGTTAAAAAAAAAAAAACATGGAAGCAAACTAACCAGTCAAGATTTGGTTAAATAATTATGGTGTACCAATATAAAGAAATGCTATCAAATTAATATAAAGTAACGTTGAAGTTCTATTTTATATCTTTGAAACAAAATCAGATTTATCAAGAATGTAGGAGAAAATGGATAGGATAGGAGTAACTACTAGCCATCACAATATGATCTGTTCTGAGAAAGTAATTCTTTTAGCTTTTGTGATATATGTTGTCTGCATGAAAATTTCATGTAAAATTTGAGCAGAGATTTAAAATGTATATGCATTGTCCCCTCAAATTTTTTAATTAGGGTCATACTATTTTTAGGGCAGGATAATCATGAAATACCATTTCTAGGAAAAATATTAGAAACATTCTATTTTATCTTTTGAAATTTGAGTTTAATTAAATACAACCTATTAAACCAGAAAATATAAACCTTGAAACTTGTTAAAAACAGTATGTATAACAAAAAGATGTGGACTTCATTTTTGGTGCATGAAAGTTAGACCTTTTTTATTATCTGTGTTTTTTTATAAAAAAAAACCCTATTGTAAATATTTCATACTGATGGTAGATGTTATAGGGGACTATTTTAGCTTTTAGCCATTTTTATTTTCTATCCAAGAATTTAACTGAAACTTTGAATAAGTGGATTTAAAGAATATGTTTACTAATTAAAATAAATTTAAATTATTTATGTTGTTTTGCCATATGATGAAAATATTTCTCTGACTCAGACAGACATAATTAAGCCATAGTTATAACATGTGACTTGTAATTCTTTGGACAGGAAGTATATATTGTTTAGTCTTCCTATTTTTGGCACTGTTGTAGGTAGTTGAAATTTATGAAATAACAGTACAGATCCTAGAATGTTCATTCTAAAACACAAGTAAGGGTGTATCCAGTATGTAGAATGAGAGGAAGCAAGCAGGTATCTGAATCTATTTTCAAAAGCAGTTTCATGTAAGAAACACAAGTCCTTTATACTCAAGGAGAATGAGCAGGAATATTTTATATCCAGAAGTGTGTGTTGAGTAAATGTTTGAAACTGAAAGAGTTCATATATGAAGTGTACAGTTGCAAGGCAGGTAGCCCTGTATTAGTAGAAAAGAAAAAAATCTTAAGAATAAACCCCACACCAGATCACAGTATAAAACTATTATGGAATTCAAACTTTGTTATATCTGGGGAGGGGGAGAGGGGAAGGGCAGATTTTCCTCACAGAGCAGAAAGCTAATCTTATTTTCAATATAAATACATAAGTAAGCTCGTTTACCCTTAATCCCCAAATATTAGAACTTTACCTTCTGAGTAATAGTTTTAAACCATTATTTTGCTCCCAATGTTCTCCCAATGTTGTTGCAAATGTCAAGATTTCTTTTTTTCTAATAGCTGAGAAATACCATCTCTCTCTCTCTCTCTCTCTCTCTCTCTCTCTATCTATCTATCTATCTATCTATCTATCTATCTATCTAAAATTTATCCATCTATTGTTGTTTGCTTCTATAACATATTATTGTAAATAATGCTGCTGGAAACATGGGAGTGCATATAGCCATTCAAATTAGTGTTTTGCAATATTGGGTTATGTAACTAGGAGTGGAATTGCTTCATCATATGGTAGATCTATTTTCAATTTTTTGACTAGCCTTTTAAAGCTATTTTCCACAGGACAGGTCAGTATACATTTCCACCAACAGTGTACAAGAGTTCTTTTTTCTCTTCACCAACACTTGCTTCTGGTTTTTTTGATGTTGATCATCACCATGGGTGTGAGGATGGTATCTCATTGTTTTGGTTTGAATTCCCTCATGTTAAGTTATGGGCCTTTTTCATGTGCCTATTGATCTAATGTGTATCTTTAAAGAAGTGTCTTTTTATCTTTTCTGCCCTTTTTGACTTGGTTATTTGTTTTCTTTTTGGTGCATTCTATGAGTTCTTTCTAGATCTTGGTTATTAGTATTATTAGATATATGATATGAGAATATTTTCTATTAGTTATGATGACTTTTAATTTTAATGATATATTTTTTAACTATGCAGAAACATTTAGTTTGATTAGTCTAATTTTTTTGCTTGTGCTTTCTTTGCCATTGGAAATACATCCCAAAGACTCCCTGAAACCAATGCTGTGGTGTTTTGTCTGTTTTCTTCTATATATTTTATGATTTTGGGTCATACATCAAGTCTTTAATCTATTTTGAGTTCATTTTGTATATGTGATGAGATAATAATAGTCTAGTTTCATTCCTTTTTATATGACTGTCTAGTTTCCCCAAATCCCAAAGTTGAAGAGACTTTGTATTGTCCATTGTATTCTTGATTATTTCATTATAGATAACCTATGCTTGTCAGTGTGGGTTTATTTTTGGGCTCTAACTCTATTCCATTGGTCTTTGTGTCTGTTTTTATCCTAGTATAATAGTGGATAGTGGTTTAATCACAATGTGTGAAGCTTTTTTTTTTGGGGGGGTGGTGAATTTTAAAGACACTAGCACTGATGGTGTTTGATTTTATGCTTAAAGGCCTTCTTTTGAAAGACTACAATTATTCTGAAATACTTTGTGAAGATATATATGTCAACATTATTTTTAATGGAATAGTATTACAGCAAAATGGAATAAAAAGAATTTGGAAATAGCACAGATTTGAAGTCAGTGGGTCAGCATTACACAATCGCTATATCATTACAAAAATAGCTTGATATTTTAAAATTTTAACCTTTGTATCACTGTTTCCTCTATCAGACAATTCAGATTATAATTGGTGGTTACTAAAAGTTTTATTAGGAGATTTAAGGTAAAGAAAGATGCTTACATTTAGAAATACCTAAATCAATTCTTGCTAAAAATACCATCTTTCTCACGTAATGAAATTATTAAAATAATTTATTTTTATTTCTATGATCATTTTCATTAATATCCATCATCCATTATCCATGCTTCTATTTCATTGATACAAAACATTTCTACTATACATTAAAAATGTAACATCTTGGAAATAGACACTTTATTCAATTATTTTCTAGAATGCATTTGCCAGTTATTTTTTGGGGCCTTAATAGTTTGTGATTTTTAAAAAAGATCGATTAATGCATACAAAAACTGTGGTACAGGTTAGGGGTGTGGGAGTGAGAGGGTTCACTAAAGACAGAATGGGGAACAGAATAGGTGGATCTACTGAAATACAGTACTAAAGGAACAGTAGGTATCCAGGAGAGGTCTGCTTTACCATATGTGGTTTAGCTAAGGCTGAGGTAGTGATAGTGCTGAGATTCAACCCGTACACCACCAGGGAAAACCCCATATTGCCTGATTTAATTAGCTTATTGTGCAATAAAGGACTGTCCAGAAATCTCAGTGACTTTAAACAACAAGAGTTAATTTTTTTTCTCTACATGTTAACATCAATCAGAACAGAAATTTATCTTGGGGCTAACAGAGTAGCCACCATCTGAAATATTGATAGCTTCTATTTAAGAAGAAGAAAAAAAAGAGTATGTTACCGGCTACAACCCAGACATGGCCCAACCCAGGACAATGTGCATAGAAGCAGGGAAGAACAGAAATGTAGAGTAAGCTGTACTAGGACTATAGGATATTTAGTATTTTGGTAAATATTTAGTGGAAAAAGAGATTGACACATGTTGATCAGACAAAAGATGAAGTAAATCACATAACTAGAAAAGAGAGTTATGACAAATTTCAGATCATGGACTTAGAAGTGAAACAAAAAGCAGAAAAATGTATTCTATCATGCTAATAGCAACATTTAAACAAGCACATATATGCCAATTATTTCTCCCATTTATTTTTATATACTTTTACATGCTTATAATTCTGTGTCATTTAGGTTTTTTGCTATTCACTCATTCTGTACAACAACAAATATTTGTTTAGTACTTACTGGCATCATATATCATATTATTTAAGGTTTTTCACCAAGGTGGCCTGAAAAGATATTCTTTAGTCCTCATAAGGCTGAACTGTTAATTTTTCAAAGCACTAGCAATTCTTCAAATTTTTGAAGGAAACACATGCTGGTATCCCCTGGTGGATGTTCTCATGTTTCCTAAGAAAAGCTAACCTAAACTTTTATTATAATATTTGGGATGTGAAAGAATCATTATCACTCAAAATATATGAAATTGTATTCACTACCACTGAGAATCACTAAATAACTGTTTTTACTTTAATCATCTTTCCCTGTGTTGAAAATTTCATACTTATTTTCATTTCCATAAGAGGTGTATATCATACAATATTCTGTAATGACATGCTTTGTTTCCATTATCTGGAACATAGTCATAAAATTAAATTTAACTCTAATAATAGGGCCTATGTAAGTAAAAATAATTATTATGTGTTTCAGAGATGCATTTGAAATAGTTCCAAATTATTGTTAAACTCATTAGAAAAAATTATGTTAAAAATGACCTTTATTTTAGTGATTTTTTATTAGAAGAATTAAATATTACTAGGAACTAAAGCAACGGGTAAAATAAATTTAACTCTAGCAATTTAAAAGCCTAATTTCCCATTTAGTGGCATATTGTGCAACATTTTCTAAAAATTACATGTACACAACCATGTGTTTGGAAGTAGTAATTTACCAGAGTATAATAAATCATAATTGAGACATGACACTATTTAAGTTTTAATAACTTTAATTCTCTTTGCTTATTAAAATGTCTAATTTTAACACTATAACTTTTCTTTCAGTGTAGCATGCTGCAGAAAATATCTCATGTCGTTTTACTCTATTGCCATATACAATCTGTTCATGTAATAATTTGACAAATCCACAAACCATATAATATTACTTAAGAGAAAGTTATTTTTTGGTTAAATATTAAACCTCTTCAAAATACTTAAAAACAATTATCAATATCACTAACATTATTTTGAATAACAATAAAATTTTCATTTCTAAATGTACCCTTAAAAATGCTAATAGGTGGGGCCTCCCTGGTGGTGCACTGGGTTAAGCATTGAACTATGAGGCAAACTGAACCGCAGCCACTGCAGCATGAGTTCGATCCCTGCCGCTGGCCAGGGAGGGGACCCACATGGCGCAGCAGACCTCTCCTGCCTCGCCCACTGTTCCCCTCAACAGTGTGTTTCAGTCGATCTGCCTATTCTGCTCACCACTCTTTTTGGTGAATCCTTTCACCGCCCACAACTCTGGCCTGTATCCCCGCTCTTGTATGCATAAATTAATAAATCTTTAGAAAAAAAAAGTGCTAATAGATGATTATGGAATACTGTGAAACAACAGAGTTCAAAATGTTAAGGATGTTAATCTAAGTGAGTTTATAATTTTCTGAGGTATAGAGTATAATGGTAGTGTAATTATAATAGTATAATAAACCCTGAGAAAACTTCTAAACACATTGGCTTTCAATAAGAATAAAGGTGCTTATAAGTATGTGTTCAGCTTGATAGCAATTTTGGTTAAAGGGAATTGGTGGCAAATAAAACTCAGAAAAATATAATTCTGAATATAAAGTCCATTTAATCTTAAACTAAAAAGTCTGAATCTTATTCATGTACTCAATATATGCTTTAATTGAAGAAGTAGAAAGTAAAAACCTATCTTTTAGGAGAGTTAATTTTTTAGTAAGATATGGAGAAAATTGAAGCAGAGCTAAAGGCCAGGAAATAATTAGAAGCTTTGGCCTAAGTATAGACATAGTAAATCAGGGCCTCCCTGGTGGCACAAGAACTTAAGTCTCAGCACTATGAAGCTATCCACAACCACTGCAGCACTAGTTCAATCCTCAGCCAGGGAGGTGACCCACATGGCACAGGAGACCTCTCCTGTCTCGCCCGCTGCTCACATCAGCAGTGTATTTCAATCCATTGTTCTGTTCTGCTCCCCATTCTGTCTCATCTCACTCCCCTGCACCTCTGGCCTGTACCCTAGTTCTTGTATGCATAAATAAATCTTAAAAAAAGAAAGAAATAAGGAAATCAGAGTTTGAAATGGAGAACCATCCATGGATATAGAAAAGAAAGCATAGCTAAGTAATGTATTGCAAATATTATGTATTACTTAGTAAAATTCTAGTTTGAGGTTTGAATATTGTCATCTTGAAATTCTAACTTTTTAAATAAAAGTTTCTGCATCTTTATTTTGCATTGAATCCCACAATATATGATGACTTTTTATCGCTAAATACATACACTTTGTTTTTAGTGATTTTCCCCATTTTATGATATTTATTTTCAACTTTGTGCAGTCTATCTAAAGAGAGTCCTCTAGCATTTCAAATCTAAGAAACTTAAAACTGTAATATATTATTTGCTGCATCTCCTTTATTAGAAATAAGTATATTTATAACTGGCACATATTTTACTTATACTAACTTGTATATTATATTACTATAAGTTTATATAATTTACTTTTAAATATGCTCAAGTAAAATCCTTTCATCTTTATCACATGTTTACAATTTCTAACAGTTTATGCTCTTTTTCAAAAGCTTTTTTAAAAATATTTATTTTTATTGATTTATGGCTAGAAGACCTGGGGTATAGGCCTGAGGTGTGGGACATGAGAGGGCATACCAGAAACAGTGGGGGACAGAATAGGCATATCTACAGAAATACACTGCTGAGGAGAGCAGCGGAAAGACAGGAGAGGTCTTATGTGCCAAGTGGGATAGCTCCCTGGCAAGGAGGAACTAGTGCTGCAGGAGTTATGGAGAGGTTGATAGCGCTGAGACTTTGCACCGCTGGGAGGCCCTAAAAAAAAATTTTAATCTGTAGCGTATTTCTTTAGCCTCGAGAATTATATGAATGATTTATTGTAGTACAAGTTTGTAAACACCTTATGTTTGGCTTAGTATTCAAAGATCAATTCAGGAGAATGACTAACAGTTTCAAGAGCTTTTATTATGCATAGCTCTTACTTCTCCAGGTTTCTTTCCACCAGGGCTACTGCCTCTGTTTCAATTCATTTCCATGGATTTCAGTTCAGTTATTGCCTCCAAGTTGATATCTTATATTACCTTAGTACATTTAGTCTTTGTCTCTTCTTTTAGAAATCAAAAGCTTATGCTTCTTGTGCATTGTCTTAAATCTGTTATTTCATATATTTTGTTCAGTTTTCTAGTTATTTACTATGCAAGTGTTTTTTCTTATTCCATCATAACCAAAACCACATACTCATTTTCTAAATAATATTTTAGTAACTTTGTATTTAAACTATGTGATCAATATGTATATGATTAAGCATGACTATATTGGAATACATAAGAAAATACAGATTAGCACCCAATAATAAGAAGTTAAGATTGGAAAAGAAGTGAAGAAGTAAGTAAAATAAAATAACACAATTGCTAATAGAAGTAATAACATTCCCAGACTTACATGCACATGATAAAAGGAAGATGGAAACAACCTTATTAAAATACAGATGTCTTTCCAGAGCAATTTACACACCATGTAAGCTGAGAAATAAGAAAGCATGATGTGTTTTGCTAATAATCTTGGTTTCCTTTATAAATTCTGCATCAAAGTATTTCTTTTCATATATGTTATGAAGCAGTGACAAAGTATTAGAGAGAATGGACCTATTAAATTGAAATGTCAGCACATCTTAAAGCAAATATTTAGTCTATAATATCTAAAAATACTTTGATGGTATAGTCCTTGATGAGAAGTGTAAAGAATAATAAAAAGTCATAGTAAAGTTTAGTAAGTTCTTGGAGCAGTTCTTCTTAATAAGTTTAAAAAGTAATATTAGTCATATAGATTATACTTTCATTGAGCTACTTTTTTTTAAAAAAAGTTGAGATAGAAATAGTAAAAATATTCTAAAAATCATTATTAATGGAATTTAGTGATATCTTTATGTAATGCATTTTTATATGCAGCTCTGAAACTACATATGTATACAGCAGAGATTTAAAGGTAAATAAATATAATTAGAATCAGATTTCTCATTATCAGAGAAATATGTTAAAAATGAGGAGAGAAAAGATGGAAAAAACTGGAAGGTAGAATATTTGTTCCTATTTCTAATAACTGCAAAATTTGACTTCAAGAAGTGATTAACCCTGAGTCATTAAAACCCTTTTTTGTATAATTTTAAGAAAATTCTGATCTACCATTTGCTTAAAATTTATCTCTGAATTAGGAATGAATAGAGATCTCCTTTTAATATTTTTCTCTCTAAAAATAATAAATAAATGAAGTATGGCATCCTCCATATGCCACAGGCAACTTAATTGTCCCAAATATAGGTTGGATAAAAACACGTGAGAATTGTCACACTGAATCCTAAGCAGGTTAACTGCAAAACAGTAAAAATCATTTTCACAGTGATATTTTAAGATAAGCTTGGTTAGATTTTCACAGGCATACATGAAGTCTGTCTTTCATCAAGCATTCTAATGCATTGTCTTAAAAATTTTATAGTGGTAGAATAGATATATTTATTAATAAATATATAAACTTATAAATATATATGAGCATATATTACTATATATACTCATACATATCTGTGCCTATGTATGTACATAACAATTTAATATATAACTTACTATACACATACAACTTGTCTTTTTTCATAGGTGTATAATTCAAAAGTGTATAATTCAAGTAAATGCACGATTTTGTGCAACTATAAGTATCCATTTCAAAATTTTTGTATCAACCCAAACACAATTTCTGTTTATGTTATAACATAACTATGCTTTGTATTTACACCCACATCCACCAACCCTGTAACCTGTAATTCTTTCTCTATGAATTTATTCTAGTTATTTCAAATATATGAGATTATGTAATATTTGCTCTTTTGTATCTGGCTTATTTCAAGTAGCATTATGTTTTCAAAGTATATCCATGCCCTGGGATGCCCTGGGATACTTCATTTTTTATGATTATATAAAATTCCATTATGAACATAAACCATGTTTTCTTTATGCATTCATATAGTGATAGACATTTATGTCATTTTTACCTTTAGTTTGCAGTGAATAACAGTGCAGTGAACAATGATATTCAGTATCTGCCTGAATACCAGTTTTAAGTTCTTTTGATCATATATTTAGAATCAAATGGTTGGTTTGTATTTGCTAGGGTTGCTGTAACACAGTTATAATTTCATAAACTGAGTAGGATTATGGTTAAACCACTATAAACTAAGTGACCTAAGCAACAGAAAATTATTGCTTCATAGCTGGGAAGGCTAAAAATCTGAGATTATATTTTAAATGAACAATAGAGGTCTGACAGCAGAATTGAAGTTACCAAAATGGGAGAGTGGGATGTGAGGAGAAAAGGGGGGCAGAGTTCAGTGGACTGTGATGGAGGATTATTCAAGCGTTGGTCATGGTTATGGTGTGATAACAAAAATCTGAGGGGGTAGGACTCTATACCTTTAAATCATATACAGTGTTGTAAACCATTACCTCAATAAAACTAATACAATCTTTATAAATCCATACTTTTACATAAGCACTTCGACAAATTAATATTTTATTAGTTTACACTATATATTTTTAAGATTTATTTATGTCTGCAAGAGCTAGGGTGCAGGCCAGAGGTGCAGGGGGGTGAGAGGATTCACCAGAGACAGTGAGGAGCAAAACAGGCAGATCTACTGAAATACACTGCTGAGGGGAGCAGTGGACAAGACAGAGATCTGCTGCACCATATGTGGGTCACTTCCCTGGCTGGGGAGCTGCAGTAGCTGTGGATAGCTTCATGGTGCTGTGAGTTAACCACTTGAGCCACCAGGGAGGATGCCCAGTTTACACTGTATTTTGGTTGAAGAAAAAGAGATAAAACTGCTTTTCTGTTTCCAGATAATAAGCGTCTTCTTCAGGGTATTTTTCTGCAGTATGCAATTTCAATGTGTGAGAAGGTAGTGGGTTTGAAGCTGAAGATAATCTATATTTGAAATTTCTTATAGCAACATATATCCCTAACCCAACTCCCATCCTGACACCAACCCACTGTCTGGTAAAGCTGGATGAAGAGGACATTTGAACACAACCAGAAAGAGCACTTTTGTGCATTGAAAAACATCAGTACAGAAAAAAAAAAAAAGAGTATTAGTAGTACTTATCTGAACTTTCACAAATACCAGACTTGTATGTGTAAAACATATTAGGGCAAAATAAAACAAACTACATCGAGACCATAGCTTCTGCCTGCCAGATGTTCTATTATATACTAATGAAAACAGTTATAAAATGTAATGTGACATATTCTAGAAGCCTCTGAAAATGTATATCTTACTCAGAACTATAATATTTAAAAAATACTTTTAAAGAATTTAATAATATAGTAAAATTGAGTGGAAGATGAATTTCCATACTTTATCCATCCTCACACATGATTAACCTCCCCATTTTAAAATCCCTCAGTAGAATGTTAAATTTGTTACAGATGATGAACCTTCATTGTCAACCAGAGTCTGTGATTTACATTACAGATAACTCTGGGGTTAGGGCAAATGTCAAAGGACTTGTACTCATCATTATGAATCATTACAGAATTTTCTGAAAATCTGCTGTGTTTTCCCTATTCATTACTCTCCACTGACCCCCACAAACCTTGGTAATCACTAGTCGTTTTATTATCTCAATGGTTTTGTCTTTTCTAGTCCATCATACATTTGGAATCATAAAGTGTATATGGTGTTTTAAGATTGATTTCTTTCAATTACTATTTTGCAATTAGGGTCTTCTGTGTCTTTCCATTGCTTGATAGCTCATTTCTTTTTTGTTCTGTGGAAAATTCCATTGTTTTGGATATACTACAGTATATCCTTTCACCTACTAAAGACTACCTGGGTGTTTAACAGTCCTTTATCAAATATGTCTTTTGTCAATATGTTCTTTATTTCTGTGACTTGTTTTTACATTCTCTAGGCATTCTCCTTTACAGAGGAGGATTTTTCATTTCAATTTTAATGAAATCAGTCTTAACAATTACCTCTTTTGTATAAGTTAGGAATATGGTAGTAAGAATGGATCATGACTTTTGGTATTATTTTTTCCTATAGTCATCACTATAACCAAGGTTATCTAGGGATTTTCTGTTATAGTCTAGGACTTTTATTATGTGAACTTTGGTTTATTTTTATTGCATTTTTTATTGAAATTATATTGGTTTATGGTACTGTACATGACTTTAGCTGTAGGGTCACACTCTACATCCATTTTGAATTTAGGTCTGGGATCCAGTTGGAATAAATTATGTGAAGACTCAGATAAAGTCTGAGTTTAAATATATTTATTTTGTTTAGCACCATTTGCTGAAAAGATCATTTTTATTTTAATTTACTGTCTTTATTCTTTTGTCAAGTATCACTTGACTATGTTTATATAGGTCTAATTCTGGACCCTTGGTTCGATCACGCTGCTCTATACTGCATTATAATGATTACTGTAGATGTAATAGTCTTCCAAATGTGTTTTACTCTCTCAACCTGGTGGTGGTTATTTTGGGTCTTTTTCCTCTCTGTATAAACTTTAAAGCCAGTTTGTTAATATTTACAAAATGATGTTCTGGGATTTTGATTGAAATTACATTGCATTTATAGATCAAGTTGGGAAGAAATTTGTTTCAGAATTCCAGGTGTTATTTCTTTTCCCTTCTTTCATAATTTAAATATTTTTCTTTTATTCTCTGCACAGTTTCTGAGAAAAAGTCAATTGTTACATATGTTCTTCTATACCTTTGTCTTGTATCTTTCATTATTCTTTAACTTTCATTTTCTGTATTTTAAACATATTATGTCTAGCTGTGTTTTGGGGGCTAGGCATTTATCCTACTTGGTATTTTCTAAGCTTCCTGGACACTGAGTCTCACATTAATTTGGGGGTATTCTCAATAAAATCATTTAAAATTTATTCTGTTTTTTCCTCCACTTTCTGATAATCTCACTATATTTTTGTCAAACATTTTGTAGTTATCTTCTTTGGAAACCCTGTTCTTTTTTTTCAGTCTTTATTTGTTTTTCACTTATTTTTCTCAGTATTTATACTTTTGGCAAAAGAAATCAAATGCTCCACAATGTAAATCCTGTTTCCCATAGAGACTGGATCAGTCTATAATGCCACCAACAGGATACAAAGTTTCCTTTCTCCACATCCCTACAAACACTTCTTTCTGGTCTTTTTGATATGGATATTCTCACAGGTATGAGACAGAATCTCACTGGGGTTTTGATTTGCATTTTCATGATGAGAATTGATTATGAGCATTTTTTTTCATGTGCCCTTATCCATCTGTCCAGTTTTCCCAGCATCATTTATTGCAGAGACTTTCCTATATGTTAATGTTTGTTGGTTTCTCTAATTTGGAAGCAATAATTTGTCTGTGATCTCATATTTCTTGTGGGTTTTTCAGCTCCTTTTTATCAGTATAAATTATTGTGTCATCTAAGCTTCTTCTATGCTGCACTGGCAACGCAAAGCCTGAGTTTCATCCCTCAAACTCTGTCTCTTAAACTAAAAGAAACTTGCATGTTCTCTTGAACTCAGTCATCTGATACCTCAAATGAGAAAATGCTTTTAGGTTAACATCCCAGGCAATACTGATGTTCACATTCACAATACTGCTGTCCCTCTGTCTAGAAGATAGCATTTTGCCTTGCTTATGTTCTAATATGTGAAAATATTAGCTTCATATATTTACTTCAGTTATAGAATTGTTTGTAGAAAGAGTGTTAATATTCTCCCAGTTATTTACTCATCATTAGGTATAAAACTCAGGGAGAATTGATATTTAAACTGATGCACATTTATATTAATTTTTATGCTTTCACAGGTTGTGATTTGAATCACAAATGGATAGTATTTTTCTATTAACAACCAAAATTTGTCTGAAATACTAAAGGAAAAAGCTTTTGATTTAATTTAATTCCAGGATCTTAAAAGATTAGAAATAACTATTAGGGGATTTACAAAATAATCTTCCATAATATAGAAATTTAAAAATAAATAAAAGTGAAAAATGAGTGATCAATGCCTATGTCTACCAACACAAAAACTGCAATAGCAAGAATATTTATTTGCAATAAAATACATCTCTTGCATGTATGTATGAATCATGTACATATATTTAGATAACTAAAGAGATAGGTAGGCATATAGTTCTAATGGTACATAGAAAACACATTATGTATGGTGTTGAGTATTAGATCCCCAAATCAGGAATTAATATAATTGGGAGTCAGTAATTCTCAAATGATGTAATAATATAACAAGATAGATAGAATTATTTTTTGAATCTAAATTTGAGGTAAAATTAGAAACTGGAAAATCATCTCAGATATTATTGGAATGTAATAGAAATACAGTAAAAAACAGGGATAAAGATAATGATGTTGAAAGAAAAAAAGAACATGATGGAAAATTTTAAAGTGAAATAATAGATATGCAACCTCTAAAAAAAACCAGCAAATCACTGAGCACTCAGTGGACTACTATGATAACATGATAGCAATATGATTTTGGAATTAATATAATAAACACCTATTTGTTCTTATCTACTTTGTTGAATTATTTTAAAATGTAGATTTATTTTTGTATTGTAGTATGCCATACTTAGTCAGTTATATCTTTTCATGACTGTGGTTTTTTGGTAATGTCCTTTATACTATAGTTATGTCTTGACAACAAATCAGTTAGATGTTCATATATTATGAAGTTAATATATGTAAAAAACCACAAATGATTTGATATATAAAGTACTTTTACTTTTAACCTTTCAAAAATTTTCTAGAATTTATAATCTTGATAAATCTGTATTTCCATTGTAATTTTCTTTAAAGAAATCCTATACATGCATATTTCTGAATCCTACTTGAAAAAATACATAAAATATTGATATTAATTTAAAATATTTGAACTAACAGCTTTTTCAAAATGTAAAAGTTTTTACATGTTCTTCTGTAAGTCACAGTAGAGATTTTACAGTATTTTACAGTAGAGATTTTACAGTATTTTACAGATTGAAAAATTGTTGGGAATGCTTTAGGAAGAATAAAATAAAACATAATTGAGCAGTCATATATCTTAAATTTTGTCTGCCATGTTTATTGGGCAATATCCTTTCTTGAAGAGTTTGAATCCGCAAGAAGATTCTCATTATTTTTATTGTTAGCTCTTTGAAGCGTGACATTTTCTTCTTCTAAATTAATATTTAGCAATGTTAACCATAGACTTCTAAAGCCAAAGCCCAATGTTTGCATATTTGCCTTTTATACTTCTTTATGTGTACATAATGAAGATAGACAATTAAGATCATTATTAAGAGAGAATACAAGACCCAAGCCGTGTCTTTCTTAATTATCTGGATGTTTTACACTGCATTTATCTGTTCTAATTTATAATAGTTGTCATCTTATGCAACTTTGAGGCAAGACATCATACCAATTGCATGGCATATGTTAATTGAATTAAACTACTCATCCATATAGTATATCTATACTATTTTACAGATAAAAATCAAAATACATGTTCAAAAATCTATCTTGTGGTTTAAGACTAGAAATGGTAAATGTATTAAGACTGATAATCTCACTGATACACCCATGCTTCTAAATATTAATTCATATAGTTGTCTAGCTATTCTAGGCATAAAAGATATGTCTCTATTAACTCTTAAAATTTTTAATAACATCATTGGAAAGTTTAAAATTCTGGACATGTATATAAAAATGATATAGATTCTTATCAGTTGGTTCCATCTGGGCCCTAAATCCATTGCTAATTTTTGTAATTAGATTATTTGATATTATTTTTCTTTCAACAAGTAAACATCTCACTATATTTGCAGATATTTCAAATTGAAAACTCTGGTAAACCTTTCTGTTAGGGAAGTGTTTATATTTTTGATAATGCTTGCTGATTAATTTTTTTCTATAAATTATTATCACCATGTTAACATTTGTAACACGTTCCTTATTTGTATTTCTGCTTAATCACTTCCAATATCTTTATATGGTTAGGTTCTCATATCTTTTCTCTAAAATTGTTACTCTTTTCCAAAGTTCTTTGCTGCTTTTTGTCACTCAAGAGTTTTATTGAAGCCTAGATTTGTACTTTATCTTTTTATCTTTATAATGTATTGATATACAATAATTTTTTATTAGAAAGCACACATTTTGAACAAATATTAAATGAATAATTTTTAATCTAGAAAATAAATGTCCTCTATGATAAATAATTCTGTAAAAATACTCTTGCCAGCTGTCAAGTAAAACATTTATGAAAAATAGTATTTGTTTTCAGTGATTAATGGCTTCCTCTATATTTATTGTCTAGAGACAGTCTATAAAAATGTCTTCCTGCTCTATCTTGTAGAATCATGATATCACAGTTAACACAGAAATACTGTCCCCATTCATCAATTGAAGTGTAGATTTTGGTAGATACCTCTCAGTGTCTTTCTCTTTCTCTCTTTCAAATCAACTATATGCTTAATAATGAATGAAGGAAAACTAAGACCATGTGTTTGAACAAGGAATTAACTATAATGTTAAAAGTCTAATTGATGACAGTTCACTATTCCAATGTTATAATTTCACTGGATTTCACTTTTATGTCAGGCACAATATTTTTAACCTAAAATCATTGGCGATCATTATACTTATTATTGTTTTATATGCTTGAATAACTTTAGTGTGAGAAGTAAAACATTTTTGGATGAATGGGATGATCTTAAATGCAGACTTTTATAATTTTGATGTACTGTTGACTAATTGATACAAAACAAGATTGCCTAGTGACAGAGCCTTTGGATTCGCACAGATTTTTACAAAGGACAGAAGAACCTCAGGATTCATAGAGGCAGGATTTTCATACAATCAGTGTGAAAAGCGTCTTTACACTTGAAATTTATAATATCATGGTATACTCTGAACAGAGAAAAGTAAATCTAAATCCAAAGCATTCTGACAGCAGCAGTTAATCATTGTTTTTTTTTTTTTTTTCCTGAACTCAATTGAATGAATGGTTTCTTAAAAAAAATCAACATTTTTTGATTTCCTCTAGAAAAGCACAAGTCTAGTTTTATCTAAAGTGTTCAGTGAAGGCAAAATCCCTTGAAGCTAAGATTCTAATGCTTGTTATTATGGTAGAAAGTCTTTGTGGTAACTCTTTTAGAGTTTAGTATCTTCATATTATGAAAGAGATGTGATTCCAATGGCCAAATTATCACTGGTATTTCTGCACAGAAATCCAATTTTATTTTGTAGTTTGTAATTCTTTTCCTATATTTCATCAATGATCTACTTCAGCCTTTGGAATGAAAAGTTATTGGCAAATGTTCGTTCCTCTTCAATATTATAATAATTATGTGACCATAACCAAATTTAATAATTTAAGTTTCTCTTAAATGAGCATTGTTTATAAATAAATAGGTAGTATGTAATAAGTATTTTCTCATTACCAAAGAATAGGGATTATGTTAAAGTTAAATCTAAATTTATAATTTTCATTAATTGACTCATACAAATTAATAATATAAACTATTTTTACTGAAAGTTTTCTATATGCCAACCCTCTTCCAAATGCTTTCTATGTAAAGACTCCTTGAAGACAAATAACATTATTATTATCCTATTTCTATATGGAAAATCTGAGTCACAGAATAGTTGACATTATGCTAAGGATTCCACAATTGATGGAGTAGAAATTCATACTAGTTATTTGTTTTCCTGAGCACAGCTGTTTCACTTCTGTGATAAATTATTTTTCCTTGATGATAAATTGCAAAGTACAATTACGTGTGGAATTCCTCTGACTTATTTACAATGTGTAAACCCAAGAAGAGTAGATTTGATATGACAAAGTATTTGTATTTTATTCATTCTCATATTTTTATCTACATATGAATTGGATATTTTAACCTAGATTTTATTATGTAATGGAGTTGATGCAGTTATGATCAATATAAGACCGGTAGATACATTTTAGCTAGTAATCATAAGTAATATACAGAGTCATCTTACTTTATGGATGAATGATTGAATGTAACTATAAACTAATTTTGAAAATTATATTCCCATGAATTTACATAGTATTCCTTGTCTTTAGTGTTCCTCTCAGTGAGTCAGAGTTGTTTATGATGATAGAATTTTTCTTTAGAAAACTATTTCTATTTGAAATAAGTGTTCTATAGTAGAGTTAAAAAGAGTATTCTATAGTTGAAAAAAGTATATAATATAGAACGACAAGTTAACTGTAGTGGAACTTAATTAGGGATGTTTAACATATTGTTTGGGCAACATATTCAACAATGTTATATTTGTCTCTGTGCCCATAGGATAAAGGACTTTTGCAATTTCTTTTTTTTTCAGGTTTCACAATTAAGGTAGATATCTCCAAATTACTTACTCTCGTGTTAGAATGAGAAATTTAGGAGATTACTCTTCTTAAATTTCCCATACTAATTTTTATGGAATTTTTTCCAGTGATCCTGAATTTAATGACTAGGCATTTGAAAATATCTTGAATTAATTCAAATGATTCCTCCATAAGTCATCAGGTTAGATATAGTTATTACTTTTCCCTTTCATTAAAATACAGGTATTTTTATTTTGAATATTACAAAGTTGAGCAGCTTCAGATCTACTCAAATGTGCTAATCTCTAGAACTACTGAATAGATTGTGAAATCTAAGAAAGCAGAGAGCAATTTGAAATTTAGTAACAAAAATAAACTATAGTTATTCTAAGACCCCCTGCTAGATTTAAACTCAAGGTTTTGATTTGAATGTCTGTTACATGTAAAAAGTCTTCACTATATCAGTGATTAAAAGAAAATTCAAAGACTGACTATATTTTTGTAATAAATTCAATATTATACTGATGGAGCTTTTTATTACATGAACTTTAATTAAGCTGATTATATTAAAACTTATAACCTGTTTCTTATTTAGTTTAATTATATTAGCGATGCATTAATTTAGAAGCTTATTTTCGTAGACAATTTAAATTACTAAACTTTAATTTGCTTAGCCATTTAATATGATATCCAAAAAACTTTAAAATGACTAAAATGGGCTTTACAATTAAGCTTAATTGGAGTTATCATTTCACTGTCACAAAAGTTGCATAATAAAGTAAATGAACACTATAAAAATGTACATTAAGTTTTTCATTTAAGTTCATTTTCTTACTGTAAAATAAAATTTCAGTGATTTAATATTTATCAGCCTTTTATGTAAAGTTATTGGAATATTTTTTAAAAGCTAATTGAATATATATTCCACACCATTTTATTGCTCTATATGTCTATATATATATTTATATATGTGTGATTTATACATAAAGGAAAAATAATGTAGGTATTTCCTAGGCTTTATAGTTAGATGAGAAATTACAAGAGCATATTTAAACATATAGCATGGTCTCTAGGAGAGGGAGTGTTAATTCTTTCTAAAGAAGTTTTGAAGAGTTGAGTTATAAATGCAATTAAAAAAATAGAATTTTTAACCGAAAAAATTAAAACTTCTAAATGTGAAAGAAAATGTGTTTAATAAAATGAGGAAATTAAATCAATGATACATTTAGTGGTTTATCATATTTCCCATGGAATAAGTAGTACATAGTCTCTTGATTGTAAGTACTAGGTTCTTATACAGCTATCTAGAACATACAGGATATTAAAAAAAGTTTGTAAGACCTAGCAGAAATAATTAATAGAGATGATTCAATAAATACTTGTTTATTTGAGAAAATGGGTGCCTCAAGCTCTGTCTGTGCATATCTATGTAATATATTTATGTATTATGAAATCATCTATGTGTAATATGTATAATATACCCATATATAACATATATACCTGATTATACATGGATTAATACCTCACTATTGACTTAAAGGTAAATAACTTTATAGTGGAGCATTGTAGAGTTCCTAGGTCAGAGAAACATTGTATTAAATAGTCAGCCTTTTATTTCCTACTATTTATTGTAGAAAGAACTTTCCATTTGAAGCATTGTAATGAGAATTCAAAATTCTCCACAGAGGCAGATCTTTGCACTGTGCTTTAGATATGGTCAGAATTCAATAAATATAGGCTATTATTTTTAAGATTGTTACTGTTTATATCTTTTCTTGTAGTTGTGAGCTAGTAGAACTCTGTTGTCTTTGACATTGTTAGATACCGTCTCATTTTAAAAATCTCTTTGTTTTAAGATCTTACTAAGTTTCTTGTGTCACAGATTTCCTCCCCTCTATACTGACTTCTTGTTCTGTTCATTCCCACTCAACATACTTGTTTTGCCCATCGTTCTCATGCTTTCTCTTTCTTCTCTGTTCTCATCTTATTGATTTCAAATTTTCAAGTAACACATGTGGTTGTGGATGATTATTATAGTTTTCTATATTAGCCAAGAAATGTGTCCTTACCTAGAGTACTGTTTCCAAATGCCTGAATGTTTTTCAGGTGTCAGACTTCATTTTCTTTGGTATATATTATGTCATTTTGATGCTTTATTTCATTGAAATTAAAAATGTTTTCCTCTTAAAATTTAATTTTCTTGAACTATCTGTTTTCATAGTCTTCATATTCTGACATCTTCACACAACATGGCACAATTATAATTTGGTTATTTTTCTTTTTATTTAGAATGCTTTCTATGAGTTATTTAGATATTTTTATTAATGTATTTCTAATATATATCTCAAATTATGTCATTTCCTATTCAGATTTATTTAAATGTCTGTTTTTCATTGCCTGAAGAGTCACAGATTAATTTCTTAAGCAAAATTGTAAGTCATTCAGCCTTTCATATTTTTTCACCAAACATTTCAAATTACACATTTGGCATTATAGCATACAGACTGTTTGTTGTCCTCTAAAATAATTATTCTTTCACATCTCCTTATATTGTGATGATAGTCATCAACTTTTTCCCATGTTTTTGGGTTTAATTATTCTTTTTGTAGTTCTTCAAGGTGGGAGATAAGGTTATTTATACATGCTCTTGCTTGTGTCTTCTTTTTATAAATATTTATTTATTTATGCATACAAGAAATGGGGTACAGGCTAAAGGTGCAGGGGGTGAAAGGATTCACCAGAGATGGAGTGGGGAGAAGAACAGACAGACTGAATGAAATATACTACTGAGGGGAGCAGAGGACAAGACAGGAGAGATCTGTTGTGCCAACTGGTTAGCAGCTTGGCCAGGTCAAACTAGTGCTGCAGGAGATGTTGAAAACTTTATAGCTCTGAGACCTGAACCCCTGTGCCACCAGGAAGGGCCCTCTCTCTTATTTTTTTTATGCATGCAAGAGCAGGGGTATGGCCCAGAGGTGCAGGACATGAGAGGATTCACCAGAGACAGAGTGGGGAGAAGAACAGTTAGATTGATGAAATACACTGCTGAGGGGAGCAGTGGGAGAGGCAAGAGAGGTCTACTTCACCATGTGGGTCCCCTTCCTGGCTGTGGATCAGATTCAAGGTGCTGTGCCTCTGATGCTTCACAGTGTGATGCTCAACCTGTTGTGCCACCAGGGAGGCCCTCTATCTTATTTCTTGATGTGGCCCAACAATGCTACTTCCTTTTTGGTACTGCTTTTGCTGTGTCCTGCAAATTTTGGAAGGTGTATCCTCATTGTCATTTGTCTCAGGTGTTAATTTTCTTTTTCTTTGATTTCTTCATTTTCCCTGTAGTCTTTCAGTAGTGTATTATTCCATTATCAGAGGTTTTCCCTGTTGTATTTTTGAGTTAATTTCTATTTTGATACTTTTGAGATCAGAAGAGTAGTTTGATTTGATTTCTGTCTTCACGGATGTATTGATAGTTTTGCTACACAATATGTTGTCTGTCCTCCAAATGCACTTCAGAAGAATGTCTACTCAGCTTTTTGGGAATGTAGTGCCCTATAAATGTCTAATAGGCCTATTCATCTAATTGCTCATTTAAGGCTGTTGTTTCGTTGTTTTCTGTCTTGTTGATATGTCCACTGATAAATGGGGTGTCAAAGTCACCTGTTAATATTGTGTTGCAGCCAGTGTCTCTTTTTATATTTATTAATATTTGTTTTATATATTTTGGTGTTCCTTCATTGGTACATATATTTTGATGTGTGTTATGTCTTCCTGATGTATTAATCCCTAATTATTATATTATGTCCATTCATGTCTCTTATGGAATGTGGTTAGTGACAGGAAGCTTGGCTGTTACAACTGGTAAATGTGGCCCATGATCAGCCTGATTCTTGTCTCAAAGCTGACAAATGGTGACTTGCCTCCTACAGCAAGTAACTAGAGGTCAGGGAGATCCCATAGCTACAAAATCATGGGAGAAGAAGTCCTAGGCACCTCCTGCCAGGGTAGCAAGTAAGATGTTAGGCAGGGTCAGAGAACTGGAACAGGAGAGTCAAAATGTAAGAATGAAGTGAATCCAACAGAGGTCCAGATAATGCTATTGTCTCTGCCTGCCAGGACACATACAAAGTCACCAAAACCAATGACTGGAAGAAAATTCTCCATGTGTCTTTCTTTTCCTCCCTTCCATTTCAATGGCCATCTACCCCCATTTTTCCCTCTCAGTTGCTACCCATTTAAAAAGTTTGTTTCATGGCATGGTGAGAGTAATAGTCTATATTGTCTGAGATACTGGTCACATAGATATTGAGATGGGGAAAATGGTCTTGTTCCTGGCCTTAGTGATGCTCCTCTCCTTAATAGTGATACATCATGTAACAGAACTACCTGTCTTCTCTATTGTGTTCATTAAATTTATTATATATTGTAATTGTAAGATATTTTAAATACATTCTTTTCCCCAAGGAATTGTTTTCCAGAAAATTAAATATTTTTGAACAATAAATTCTTCTGGGCCATGCATTCCCAAATGTTTTTACCTTTTTTTTTTTTTTAATAAGATTTATTTATTTATGTATACAAGAGCTGGGGTATAGGCCAAAGTCACAGGAGGTGAGAGGATTCACCAGAGACAGAGTGGGGAGCAGGACAGGGAGATGGACCGAATATACTGTTGAGGGAAACAGCAGGTTAGGCAGAAGAGGCTGCTGAGTCATGTGGGTCCTCTCCTTGGCTGGGGATCAAACTCTCACTGCTCTGCAGCGGATGCTTCACAGTGTGGTGCTCAACCCACTGTGCCATCTGATAGGTCCCCAAAGTTTTACTTTTAAAGATATTTCTTTCATTATTTTTTTATGTTGAATATGTACTGACATGTGCAGTGTATGTTAAATTGTGCATAAAATAACCAGTTTCTTACTGGAGGCAGTGATAAAGAATAATCAGTGTAACTCTTTTGCTATTAAATTTATCTATCATCTATTTATTTAACAGTCAGTGTGTGTGTGTTTGTGTGTATGTGTAGAAATCTCAGAGTAAAATTCATTAACTTTAAATTTCTTACAGAACTGTTCTATTCAGATATACTCCCATTTAGGACTTAAGTTATAATATGGCAATCACCAATAATATTCATATAAAGTAGAAGGGGGAAATAAAAATTATTGAACAACATACAGAACTGCTTTATCCCCAAATCTGCTGTTATGTCTAGCAGTTAATTGGTAATATTCTACTCTCCAGTGCATATTTTCCTGAAAGCCTAACTTCACATTTAGAGCTTTGTTTTATCCCTAGTGGGGTGAAATAAGTTATCATTCCCCAAAAATTCCATGTATTAGGTATCTATTTTGTTGTTGTTGTTTCTGATATTTCTTTTTGTGCTTTTTAATAGATGAGACAAAGAAATGAGAGACTTTGTGAGTCTCCTTGGTTCCAAAAGATAGTTATTGTCCCAATTGTAAAATGGCTACCTAGTTTAATTTACTAATGAGTAACACTTACCTAAGCTGTTGTTGGGGAGGAAAAAATATGTATTTCTTTCTACTTCTAGGTACTTGACTAAGACCCACTCCGTGTAATAAATACAGATTAACAGGAGAGAAGCAACAGAAGTTCTATAGCATGTTATTCCTGAATACATGGGAGATATTCCCAAAAGCTAGTAACTCCCTGAAATAGTCATCACCCCCTTTAATACTGTCTTCAGATGATGACAGAAGGTAGATAGATGTTAGATCAAGGGAAGCCAGTTATGGGATACTACTACAGTAAACAAAGGTAAGATTTTTATTCATATATGCCATTAAAGCCTTCATTGGTTAGAGTTTCTAGGTATTAGATATTCTCTTCCTGATACTGAGGAAATAACATTAGATGTGAAAATTTCCTTTATAAATATAAATGTCTTTTACAAAAGGTAACCTTATGCAACTTTAAGATTTCTCCTGTGTCTGTAATATTAACCTAAAAATAAAGAACTGAAATGATAAGCAATCAACAGTTTTAGATAAAAGAATTACAAATTGGAATAAACAATTTCAGGTAAAAAACTAAAATGTACCCCAAGAAAAATATAAAGTTGTAGGGTTTTCTGGTAAGAAAAAAGGAAGCTTAGTGATTAAAAAATAGAGCTAGTGTTTACAAACTGAAACTGTTCTTTAATATATGTAATTGACTAATGATTTTATACTGTGACAAGGTCCACAGTCTTCAATCATTGTGATTAGGATCTCCATTCTCCTACTGTTTTTTTTAGAGTTTCTTAAAACAGTTGTCTTTTGGCCCAGTCCAAAGGTCTTTGGCTCAGAACAAACACAAGTGGTTTTCTATGATAGTATGTTCAATGCTATTTTTAAATGACTCCTCTTATGTATGCTTTACAGAGCATGGCAAACATAATGTGGTATACACAAATATTGACTTATAAGGCTATACATCTGAAAACCTAGATAATATTATAAAATTAATGTACTTCAATAAAAATAAAAGCAATATAAAACAAAAATATCCAGAACTCAGAATGCTTGAGAATTGTACTCAATCACAGGCAACATTTGGCTTCTGTCCCTTCGTCCCATTATAAATAATACAACAATTTAAAATAATATGCCATATAGGCATATTTTAGGGTGGAAAATTGTACTCTTTATCAGTAAGGTAACCATTCTCTGCTTGTTCTAAAGGCATGAGGGATCCAAAATGAATAACAGTTTGAATCAGCTTTCAATTTAATGAAATCAAAATTATTTTTCTTAGTGGATTTTCTTTGGACCTGCAGGTCTATTTGCACTAAGCCCTAGTGTTCAAAAATGAGAAGTGAAACCCACATAAACAGTAAACTAGGTAGTAGTAATCAAGGGCAGATACAACCCCAAACCACTGATCTATTTCTGTATTAAATAATATGTAGCTAGTGTAAGATATATAAACAATACTTAGGTGTTTGTTCTAACGTAATAGATTATTATTGTCCAGGCTTTAAAGTCAGGTTTTTAAAGATTAATACATTAATTTAGTTGATTCCAATGATGAGAAACTTGAGAAGATTAATAAATTGAATGAATAAGAAATAATCGCTAAGCATTTTCACTGTGTTATTAATTCCTTAGCTAGAGGTGATGTTTTATACTTTGGCAGTAAATAAAATATTCAGTGTGCACATAAATAGTGATATTTATAGAAGCAGTGGGACAAGTAGACAAATATTTTCAAAAAGATAAGAACAGTATATACAAATGTGGTATAGATTGCCAACAGATTCCAAAAATATCTCTTTCTTAACATGTGGTGGTAAAATGTCAGCATATTTCTCTCACTTAAGAGATTATTCAGTATACTAAAAACTACCACATATTTACAAATGTTCTGATGTGGCAGTTCTCTAAACTTTGGGTTTATTTTGTACTCTAAGAATTGGAGGATAGCTTTCTCAAGTTATTTGGAACAGATCTCCCCAAGACTTGCCACTGGCATGTGAATTAGTTGGCATGTGAATTATGTCAGTTTGCTATGTGAATTATGTTGGTTTGTGCATTATTTGGAACTGAGGTCAGTAAGAGTTCTTCAGCCTCAACAGAAATTTTTACCAATCTCTAAACTAAAAAAATTAATATTGTGGATCTTGGAAAAAGTTAGGGTTCTTAACAGAAATAGTCTATTCTGTTGGACAAATAGAACTATGTGACAGGGCAAACATCTAGTTATAGTGTTTCTAGTCTTTGTCATATGAGTCATTCATCTTGCAAGTCCCCTCATGTTCCATGAAGCCCAAGTTTCTATCTCATTTCTTAGCTGAGACTCTATATCCCTATTGTTCCCCCATTAGCTGTAGAAGTCAAATCTTTATTTTCTATGTGTACATAGATAAGTTGTTCTTTTTTCCTGGTAATCTTTTTTTTTTTTAAAAGATTTACTTATTTATGCATACAAGCACTGGGGTATAGGCCAGAGGTGTGGGGGGCGGTGAGAGGATTCACCAGACAGAGCGGGGAGCAGAACAGGCAGATCAATGGAAGTACACTGCTGAGGGGAGCAGCGGGCACAGCAGGAGAGGTCTGCTGCACCATGTGGGTCCCTGCCCTGGCCGGCAGCAGGGATCGAACTCGTGCTGCAGTGGCTGAGGTTTGCTTCATAGTGCGTTGCTTAACCCACTGTGCCACCAGGGAGGCCCCTTTTCCTGGTAATCTTTCTGATCTTAATTTTGTTGCTTGAGCAGTCTGAGGAAAGAAAAACAAAAACAAGCAAAAATAAGGGGTAAGGGAAAGTTTTCCTTTCTCCCTGATATAATCGTAAATATTAGAAAAGCATCTAAAGTCCTTGATATTTCTTTTTTTAAAGATCCACTTAGAATGATGTCTCCAAGGCAAGAAACCAACATGCTAGAGTGGATTAGTTTGAGATATCAAGACAGTCAAGAACTTTTGAAATATATGATGACTAAATATAAGAATATTATATTAGGTACTTAGATGAAAGGGAATTACTGAGTTATCCTGATAAATATATAATATTTGGAAAAACAGTTGCTCTCTTCGATACCACTGCTTTTTTTTCACCTTAAGAATCATTAATGTTTTGAGTCATATAGATGTAAATGAGTTTAATAAGATTTTGAGGTGAGTCACCAGTGTATGTATTCTAAAAATCTTTGATGGTAGAATAAGTATCAGGAATTCATCTAGACATGTTTGTTGTTTTTCGATTACTGTTTTTTTCTGGGGTTTTCAGGTAATGCATTTTCACTTGTCAGGTCCTTCCCTAATAAATCTCCCACCATAGGTCTGGGATACAGTCTTGAAATTTTTCAAGTTAAGTATGTAGATTTTCACAATGCAATTTGGGGCTAGGATGGGGAGCAACACCAAAGGCTAGTATTTTCTCTTTTCCAAGTTTGCAACTGATCAATGTTCTAATTGTAAGCATTTTATGATATGGGGGTTGGGCCAAGATGCCACCAACCCCCAGCTTTGATAAGACTATTCTGACTAGCCAACAAAAGCAATTTGGGTTAATGTCTAAGAACCCCATGAATTTCTAGATATTTCATTTTTCCTATCGCTTACTCATCCACATGCTGCTCATGTATTATCTGTCAAATTTTCAAAATTAACTCAGTTCAGTTGGTGATGCGATCATCCTTGTGTATATAGCAATGAAGAAGGAATAGGGAGGGTACATAATATTTTAGAAACTTTACTTGGTAGGTGGCAGAATCAAAATATATTCAAGGTGTCACACGCTGGCAACTAGGCCATGAGCATTATGTTTTGTCACATTCCTCACTCATTAGGAGTTAGACAAAATAGGTTAGTTATTATAATGTGGGGGTGGGAGAAAATAAAGACAACATAGACTCAAGGAAAATGACAGCCTTTTGTAAACATTTCACTTGTAGATACAGTTGTTTCTCTCCATCTGTACTCCATAAACATGAGCACAAAGAATTGTGCTGAACTCTGAGCGAGATCCCTTGCATTAGTCCTTGTTTTTGTTTTTGTTTTTTCCTCACAAATATGCAGAAATTATTTGAGTCACATCTTTTCTTGCTTTGTGAGTCCTACGGGGAAAAAATAAGCCCTGGAATGTAGAGGTGGGAGGAAGGAACAAGTTTCTCTTGCATCACCCATTTTTTTTTTCCCTATTGCTACTGACTTTTAAAGCCTCCTTTGAAGGGATGTGATAGGTAAGCTTACCCTAATAGTCATTTAAGAACTACATACAGATTTTTATTTTCTCTTTTTTTCTAGGTAGTATTCGTTTATGTGAGCATACTTCAATTTATTTACCCATTTTTTGTTGTTGTTGAAGTATTTGGGTAGTCTCCAGTTTTGAGTTATATGAATAAAGATGTGATGAAAACCTCACGGAAGTCTTATGGATTTATGTTTTTACCCATCCTTTTACTTTTAAACTATCTATACCTTTATAATTAAAATATTTTTCTTGTGGGCATATCTTGATTTTTTTAATCCATTTTGGCAATCTCTATCTTTTAATTGATCAGTTTAGTGTACAGGAGGTCTATTTTTAAAGTGTGTGCATGGTGAAAAGATGGTATGTGAATGAAAAGACTGGGAACATTTTATGTTATACATTCTGTCAGGACAGTACATTCTCCTTTGCCCAATGGTGATTATTTTTCTCCAGTGATAGCTTTTATACATTGCAATGACAGATGTAAATGAACCATAAAATATTTCTGCAAAATGCTTATCTTTGGCCTGAGTCAGAGAAACAAATTGTTTCATGATGGAGCATGATAGATTAATAAATAAGAAAGAAAAATGGCCATTATATGTTTCTATATCTCAGAAAGGGTGGAAGAGCATATTTGGTCTTGGAAACAGCCACCACATCTTATCTAAAGCACTTGACTATGGTTGAATCATTTTGTAGCTTCTTCCACAGGTTCTCTCCTAATTGTGTTCTTGAAACAAATTAAAAAAAAAAAAACTTACTAAAGGGAGCTGAAAAAACTATCTAAATGTGATTACAAATTATTAATTCAAATAGAAAGATCATAAGAATGTTTGATCATTTAAAGAAAAAAAATTTGAGTGCTTTTAAAAATGAATTTCCAGTTATATTTGAAAAGAAATTATGGCAATTAAAGTTATCAAGAATAAAATATCTTATATGATATTACATGTACTATCTTTCAAGTGAACAATAGGTATATGTGGGCATTTTATTTTGGAATATTAATGACATTAGTTACTGACATTATACTCTTTTTGTAAGATTTTTATTAGTAGTATTTTTTCTTTGTATTCATCCTCTTCACTTTCTATTTGAATTTAATATTAAATGTTATTACACATTAGCATAGTACATATATATTAACTTGCAGACTTCATATATGTAAATATATGTACAATGCATATGTTTATGTACATATCCATACAAGTATATGTTAATTTTATGGGCATATTTTTCTTATAGGACACAGCAATGAAATAAATAAATGTTTGAGAACTAGCTTAGCATGTGCTAATGATATGCCATATCTAAAAAGAAAATTCATTTCCTCAGGCAAGTTGCTCAGAACCCAGGACTAAATTAGACCTCCCAATAACAGATTCCCATGTTGCCCTATATTTTTGTGGTTATAAATATATTTCTATTTCACAATGAGTTATACGTTAAAGAGTGAAGGTGTCATTTATATTTTTGTATACTTAGTCTAGAACAGTGTCTGGAATTTAGTGACAATAAATATTTATAAATTAATAATTATAGTTCTGAATTATTATATAGTTAAATTGAATTTATAGTTACCTGCATGATTATATAATTTGTTTTGTAGATTTGTTACTTAAGAAAAATAGTATATTGATTTGTTTATCAATTTTCTAAATATTTAAAATAATTTGGACTCAAAAATTTGGTGAAGCAACAGTAATAACACAAGAACAAATAAAACAACTATAAAAATCAGTTTATATCATGGCTTATGAACATTTCTCTAGTAGTATTTATATAAGTCAGTTTTATAGAAAAGAAAAAAGAACAACTTTAACTGTTATTTTATTTAAAGGTTTAGTTATTTATGCATACAAGAACTGGGGTAAAGACCAGGGATGTGAGGATGTGAGGGGAGCAGCTTGGGAGACAGGAGAGGTTTGCAGTGCCATGGGGGTAAGCTCCCTGGCCACTGATCAAATTTGTGCTGTAGTGGCTATGAATAGCTTCACAGTGCTGAGATTTAACCCCTTGTGCCACCAGAGAGGCCCCTAACTCTCATTCAATAATTTCTTGTCACGTTATTTTATTTAGGGGCCTCCTGGTGGTGCAAGGGGTTAAGCACTATAGTGTGAAGAACCCACAACCAGTGCAGCAGGACTTCAATCCCTGCCCAGCGAGGTGACCCACAAGGTGCAGCAGACCTCTCCTGCCTTGCCTGCTGCTCCCCTCAGCAGTCAATCTGTCTGTTCTGTTCCCCACTCTGTTTCTGGTGAATCCTCTCACCCCCCCACACCTCTGGCCTCTACTTCTGGCCTGCACCCCAGCCCCCAGCTCTTGTATGTATGTATGTATGAACAAATGTACGAAATATACATAGACATTTGTATGTTTATAAATAATGGTATAGTCATATATGAACTCACCAGTAAAGGCAATTCATTATAGCTTTATCAAATAATTTATAAAAAATATCAAAAGGAAGAACTAGTTCTTATTCATTTTCCTTTCTTTCAAGATAAGATGGTAAAGCTATAACTAATTTACTTTAATGGCTATCATTCCATTATGAAAATATTCATTTAGTTCTCAGAATATTCTATTTTTAAGAAATTTTCTAATTTTTACTATATTTTATTAATTTTTTAACTAAGCATTGAATAGTCATTCTTAATATGTCTACACAATACTTTGGGAAATATGTGATATTTTATAATATTATATGAACTCATTTCTAGAAATATTCATGAATATTATATTGAACATTGACTTGGTATAAGCAATAACACAGGACTATCTCTCAAGTAGTAGCTGAAAGTAATTTTTTAATTTTTATTAACATTTTTTATTTATATATATTTGACATCAATTGTAATCTCCATGTATTCACCATCACCATATCACCAGTGCACCATCACCTCAGTCCCCCGTGCTCCCATCTGCCCTCAATCCTCCCCCTCTTCCCTCCCCACCAAGTGTCCCCAGTAATTTTTTTTAAATGACAGAGAGAATATGTCAGATTTCAGTTAATACAATAAGAAAAGAAACATCAAATATTGGTCAGTGCAATACCTTTATAAAATTTCACAAAGCTGATTTTTTAATATGATAAAGTTCTTCTATCTTCTTTTCCACATCCCACAATACCTATGAAAGTAAACAGAAAGGAAATACTTTATCTGAAGTAGATGTTAGCATTTTATTCTCATTAATAAGAAATATAATAAAATATATTTGTTCTTCTAAAGAAAAGTGTGTATGACCTCTCTTAAGATATATTTGGAGTATATGGCAATATTCAAATATAAATATTAATGTATTTTCTCATGCAATTAGTTTTTGCAAAATGTATACAATGTTGAAAAAGTTCATGAAAAATTGTAGAAAAAATGTACTGTCTGACTGGGATGATTCTATGTGTTTATCCATGGAAACTATTTAAGATTTCTATATGAGTAATTTTTCTCCTTTAACATAAAAATGCATATATTAAAGCAGTTGCTATGATATGATAAAATATCAAATGTACATGGAAACTGCACAAAACATGTTGAAAGTACACTGGGAAATTTCACTGAAAATCTGTCATAAAAATTTGGATTTCCCTTTGATTTATTGTTTTAGTTCTTCATTAATAGCTTGTGATTGATAATTTCTATGGGAAAGTCAATGTATTTGGCAAATATGCAACCTTTTCCCTAAAATAGGAACTTTAGAGCTACTGTGTACCCACATATCGTCTGTTAATAGAGGTTCAAAAATTGGTATAATCATGGAGCAATTCAGAAAATTCTAACACTTTGGTTTTCTTTTTATATTGATTAATAATATTTTTATTCATTTATAGTTTCTACATTTAAATTCACATATACGAGTAATAGAGCAGGAACACAATTCTGCAATTTAGCGAGTTGAAGATGTCTGGCACAGTATTAACTTTCTTATAAGTAATTTATATACATACCATGAATCTGAAAGCCAAACTTCCAAACTTGGCAGACTAGACAGATTTTCAATGTCCCATCTGCCCAATTCATGACTTAATCTCCTTTCTAAGGTCTCTTAAATTCTTGGAGGATTACAAAAAAAAAAAAAAAAAAAATTCAAAAGTGGCTGTGCAACTCTGCCCTCTGCCTATGTTTTTGCCAGTCCTGAATTTTATCCCATCTGTGCCTTTTTCTGATGCTTAAAGCTATTCTCAGAATAAATAGGCAAACCAAGGGCTTTTAGCAGCTATTAATATGTAAACATTTAATTTTGCAGAACAGGAAGAAATTGCATGAGCTGTATAAACAGTTCTTAAATGGAGACTTAAAAATTATTAATTTAAGAAATATGTATATACTGTAGAAGTTGAAAATATAGCAAAGAAAGAAAGCCTGTTAAACTATTAACTAGCTTGTTGGAAAGCTATTTGTTTAATCTACACTCTGCTTTTAAAGATGGATTCTATGCAATATAAAATATAAGGTAATTTGGATCACAAAGTGAACACAAAGTAAAGATATGTATTGAAAGTGTTAGGATCAGTATTTTCAGGAATATGAGTTAAAGATTCTTTATGGATAAATAATTAACACTATTTGTTGGCTAAGTTAAAAGAGTAAATACTCTAGTTCTAAGATCTATTGTTGCTAACAAAAATAGTATATAGAGAGATGCATTTTGTTCTGGAAATGAATTTAAGCAGGTTTTATTATATGACTGCTTTCATTAAAAATGTCTTGATAATCCTCTCTTCCTCGCGCTGCCTACGGAGGTGGCTGCCGTTTCACATTTGGCATCATGGCTGCCCTCAGACCCCTCAGGAAGCCCAAGATCGTCAAAAAGAGGACCAAGAAATTCATCAGGCACCAGTCTGACCGATATGTCAAAATTAAGCGTAACTGGTGGAAACCCAGAGGCATTGATAACAGGGTGCGCAGGAGGTTCAAGGGCCAGATCTTTATGCCCAACATTGGTTATGGCAGCAACAAGAAAACCAAGCACATGCTACCCAGCGGCTTCCGCAAGTTCCTGGTGCACAACGTCAAGGAGCTCGAAGTGCTGCTGATGTGCAACAAATCTTACTGTGCTGAGATCGCTCACAATGTCTCCTTCAAGAACCGCAAAGCCATTGTGGAGAGAGCCGCGCAGCTGGCCATCTGAGTCATCAATCCCAACGCCAGGCTGCGCAGCGAAGAGAACGAGTAGCCAGCTCCTGTGCGTGTGTTTTGTGTTAATAAAACCATGAAACGCCAAAAAAAAAAAAAAAGTCTTGATAATTAATGAATATGGTCTTTTCTATAGTCAGTAATTTGTTTTTTTTGTTTTGTTTTTTTTTTTTTTTTTTCCTGATTTGGTATGTAGGTGAAGAGGGGAATTTTTCCCTTACTCCTTAAGGTAGATTCTTTCCTCATTAATGCTAGGAGAATGAACATTTGACAGACTAGTAGGAGAAAAAGAACAAATTTAATTATACATATAGTAAATTTACATGGCTTTAAATTCTAAAGTAATCCTTGAGCTAATGAGTGGGTTAGGGGACTGAGCGTGAAGGAGAGGGTAAGTCATAAAAACCAGATGTTTGCCCTGCCATAATATGGGTTTCTCTTATAGAAAAGTTATTTTCAGAGGTGACCCCAAATCTGTGGAACTGCCATTCTTCTAGTTAGGTAAGGAAATGGTAACTGTTTCCCCCGAAACCAGAAAGTCCTTTACTCCTCTTAGAATATGTCAAGGTGACATGCAAAGAAAAAGCCTAGACATCTTGGGGGAGGCCTAGTCTTCAGGTAGCTGCAGTGTAAAATGTGACTAAATTTTTGAGTCAGTTATTTTGACCAATTTAGCACAGTTTCTACCTTTATTTTGTTATGTTGTAGGACTTACTTCCTTCTGCTACATTTATACTTAGTTCATTCTTTCATAATAAAAAATTAAAATAAGTTTATTTTAATACAGTTCTTACCTTTCTTCACAACACCTGTCTCTTCTTAATCTTTTCTCACGTGTTCATGCATTATACACTGTGTTTTGGGGAAAATTCCCTTTATTCTTAACATATTTCCAGTGGTATTTCATATCCTTATTGCGATAGAATATAGTCTTTTTCCTGAAAAAATGAAAAGGCAGAAATGCCTTTAGAAAAAGCTATTTGTACCTCCACAAAATCAAAAGGAAACTACATGAAACTATCCTGCCTCTTATATTTAAGAAAGTATTGTACTTTAGCATTTTCCTTCTTTCAACACATGCTAACCATTTTTGTTTTTCTTTTTGCCTCTGTTATTACTTGGTGTATCTTAATGTACACATTTCCCTTTAGTCATGATTTTAGTGACTAAACCACATTGCCTTGCTTTTAATTTGTCAGTAAGTAGTTTTTGGAAAAATAAAAATTCACCTTAATAATTTCACCCTAATGTTAATGTCTATGCTTTAGACCCTTGAAACTTTTGGGGTTCAGCACAGACTCCCTCAGAATGTACCAAAATGGTATACAGAATATCTTAGAGTTAAATTTATATAAACAGCCTATATAAGAAGGACTGATTCTCCTTGCATTTCCCCCAGAAAGCAGGAGAAATCTCCATGTGAAAGTTACCTCTTTACACCAACAAGTAGAAAGACATTCTTTTTGACACAGACAAGGAATTCAGGGCCTGCTTAGCCTGTTGTAAATAAACTGCAAACTTAAGTGTTGTGAACTAAAGTTCCTTTGTCTTATAAATGCTGCACAAATTTCTTTCTTTCTTAAAAAGCACATAAACTACATGCTTTGGTCATTTTGCAGGTCCTGTATTCATGAGGCCTTCATAAGTACATTTTTCCTTTTTTGTACATCTGTCTTGGATTATTTTCCTGCCAGAAGAACCTAAACTGATAGCGAAAAACATTTCCTCCACAATAAAACCAACATAAGATTTCCTTAGTTTCACATAATGTGTATTTTTGCTTCTAGAATATAAAATTTGTCATATTTAAAATATATTTATTTTTTCCCTTTAGGTTAATCTTCACTACGTAAGCTTTAAGGATATTCCTTGCCTTTGATAACCTTGACAACTTTGAGGACCTCTGATCAGGTATTTTATATGAATGCCCTTCTGTTCAGATTTTTCTTACAGAGCTTATGCCTTTTTGGGGAGATAAACACAGAGATAAAGTGCCATTTTCACTATATGATATCAAAGATACCACCAACATGTCTGTTACCACTGATAATGACAGAGCAGTTGACTGGGTTGTGTTTGCAAAGCTTCTTTATTTTAAAGGAATTCTTTCTTATCTCTTTTCTTACTATACTCCTTGGGAGGAAGTACTCTGGTCAGTCAATATATGAGTTTCCCTCCTTCAATACAGAGTGACTAAAGGGCTATTTAGAAATGTTTTACTTTGTAATTTTTTTTTCTTTTCTACTTCATTTTTTTTTTATTCATATATTTTTATCAGTGTGGAATCATATGCTTATTTTACATTTTGGGTTATCATTCAATTCACCTTATAAACTTCAATCATTTGTGAGATATTTTAAAGTTCTTTCTTGCATCCTTTCATTTTCTGCCATCATTAGTGGTGCTTATTTATTATGACTTGTGTGCTTCCTTACTATCTGATAGAAGTTTTTTCCAGGCCCTTGTTTTCTTTCGTAGGGTCTGTCATTTCTCTAATGACTATAGGTTTTTTAATTGTTGACTGGTGTTAGAAAACAAGGTATTGGTGCTATGTGTGCTTGTTGGTTGTGTTTTTGCATTGCATTTATTTCTATTTTGGCTAAAAGAAGAATAAATAAATGTATATATACTAACCTATGTATATACATGCATATCTTTTCCTTTGTCTATATATAACAATCTGTATTTATATCAAGCTAAACATGAACTCATACTGACTTCTCAAGTCTAATGACTACATTATCAAAAGAATGATTACAGCACCCTAGTCTTGCTTTGCTGCAAATTTCCCACCCAGCAGTGAAAAAACTGATACCAGTCATCTGCCATCCACTTAATAAATTGTTAATTCCAGTATATATTTTTTAAGGCATCAGTATTTTTTAACCTACACCCTACTTTATCAACTAGCCTGATACTTATATGTAGTTTTGTCTTTAGTTTTCTCATTTCCAGAGTCACTTATATCATCAGCACCATTTTTGCCTGACATTTTAGTGCGATTGTTACACATATTTATATTTGGATTATTTCTGACCTTGTAGAATGAGTTAGGATCTATTCCTCTGACTTCTTCTTTCTAGAAGAAACTGTGAAGAATGGTTATTTTAAAAAATGTCCTTTAAAACATCTGTAAAATAATCTGGGTCTGTTTATTTTCATTTGGCAGGCTTTTAAGTTACTAAATCTATTTCTTCAATAGATATTATTCTCAAGATTATGTGTTTTTTTGTGTGATTTTGATAGCTTTTGTTTTTCATAGAATTGATTCATTTTATGTAAGATGTCAAATTAGTGTACATTGTGTAATGCATAGTCTTATTTCTTATTGTCCTTAACAATTTTTAACAAACATAAAATATACTAATAAAACAAACTTTGGAGGGTAAATTCTCAACTCTCATATTTGCTAGCAATTGATACTACTTAAGTGATTAAAAAAATTTCCTTTGGATTATGTAAAAAAATAAAGTTTAATCTAGGTTCTAAAACATGTTCTGGTTATTGGTAAGTTTAAAGAACATGATCAGCTCAAGTCTAAGTTCATTCTTGCAATTGTTTAAAAAAAGCAAAAACCTTCAAAAATCTCTTTTCTTTCAGATAAGGGAGTAATTATAAGAAATGAAAGTTTGAGTCTTTTGTTGAACTTACTGATGATCACCTTCCTTTCTGTGCTGGAGTTTTTATGACCAGTCACTTAGACAGGCATTATTATGATAAATGTTATCTGACCTATTGCTTTAACAAACCAGAAGGCAAGTAATTGTGAATAAGTCAATAAAATACATTAACAAAAAATAAAATGAATATACTTATGATCAATATGGAGATCCTGCTAAGTTGTCTTTCTTCAGGAGCTAAGCATAAGCTGCATAAATTAGTGATGTTATATGTTACCATGGCAACACAAGATCTTATGTTTTGTAGCTGAATTTCTAAATTGAAATAATGAAGCTCATCAATCATTTATATTTTCACAAAACGGTTGATAGGATCCTTACATTTCATGTTTGTGTGTAGGATAAGAGCTACATTCATGGTTATGGTAAAAGGTGTTACTGTATTTTTGTTAAGTAGAGACAGCATTAACCAAAGAACAAGTCAACTAAATGATCAGAAATTTCCTTAGTTAAATTTAATGCCATTTCCATATGAACATATTACAATTTAGTTTTTTAAAAAAATACAGAAATAAATAAAAGAAAAACTTTACCATATATTATACATACACTCTGAAGTAAACATTGTCTCATATTCAGTTGTTACAAGATTTAATTTTATGAGCAAAGTTTTAGGTCAGGGACCTCTATTTTAAAGGTTTAAATGGTCATGAAACTTTACAAATAATATATTTGTGAGGACTATCAAGCTTTAAGCTCAAAATCTTTGATTCCAGACCCAAATTATAAAATACTGTATAGTACATATATTATAGTATTATTTTCAAATATTCAATTATATATTCATATAAAATAGGAAATTGAAAAAATATGCACAATCATATTGTGGTATTTCCTGAAAAGTTGTTAAAAATTAGTGAATAATTAACATGACAGGTACCATTAAAAACGTGAGAGAAGTTTTTATAAAGAAAAAATAATTTGTAAGTGTATATCCATATAGATTTGCTTATGAAAGACCCTGCCTGCATCCTTCAGTAAAACCTATGCTGCATTTTCAGCTTTACAATTGGGTGATATGAGACAATTAGTTCAAATACTCTTTTTTCCTTTAGTTTCATCAAAACCAAAATAAATGTAATAAAAACAGATTTATTAGAAATGTTCAAAGATATATTCATAAGATTCTCCTGAGAAACCCATTTAATATATATCTACCAATCAATTCATTTATCTGTCTAGATATAGTTATAGATATAAATGCAGATATAAGAAAAATTTTTATTACAGTAAATAGCTCACATGGCTATAGAGAACAAGAAATCCTATGTTCTGCCATCTGCAGGCTAGAGAACCAGGAAAGCCAGTGGTATAATTCAGCCTGAATTTTAAGACTTCAGAAACAGGATCATTAAAGTTTAAGGTCAGGAGAAAATGGGTAGGCCAGCTCAAAATAAATAAATAAGCAAATTCACTCTTCCATCATCTTTTCATTACATTTAGAACAATGTTCTATTCACTCTTGGTAAATTGGATGATTCCTACCAGAATTGGTGTAGACAAATTCTTTACTCAGTGTACTGATTCCAACATTTTTACGACACACTCAGAGATAATTTTTTTCCCAGCAATCTGGAAATTCCTTAGTCCAGTAAAATTGATAGATGAAATTAACTTACAGAGGAAAATTATTGAATGAAATGAGTTGCAGCATAAAATACATATAAATTACTTTTCTAACACTTTCAACAAAAAGGCCATTAGTAAAAGTTATTGTGTTCTCAATTTCTTGAGCTGGGGATATAAACAGTCAATTCATGAGTTTTGTAAATTTGTTGTAAGAAAGTTTTGATGGATTGCTTCACTAATTCAACTTGACATGAGGATTCCCTTTAATTATTTACACACCCTTACTGGGAAATATAGAGGATGATTAATGTAATGAGTCACACCATCATGTTGGCAACAATTTAGCTGGAATCACAATAGTAGGTGCAGCATAGTGAATAAGTGTGAATTTTACAAATGTGAATTTGTCTTTATAAAATGTAAGCAATGTCCTATACCATAGACCAAGTTATCATACCACTGTACTATATATTATCAAAATATTGCTTCCAGGAGTAACATCATAAGAATATAATGTACATTAGCTAATCACATATTTATCATATTTATAAGGTTTGACTTTTAAAAAAACAAATAATACTTTTTATATATTTTAGTTTAGACCCTTCTAACAGCAGGATCTATAACCTCCTGTGAGAGAACAGGAAATGCTACTCCATAAAATATTAATGTAATTTTAGTGTCAGGTTTTGATACACAAAGATAATTAAGTGGAAAAAAACACATAAATTGTTTGACAGTCTTGTCAGAAAAGGAAGATCTCTGACAGATGAGGATAAATAAGTCAGTCACATAATTCTATAATGTGTTTTGTCTGTATTTTTATTAGCCTGAAGGTAATTTTGATTTCTGCTTAATTTTCATATTAATCAAATAGCTAATAAGCAACATATTTTTTTTATTCTCTGCATATTATTTTTTCCCTTTTTTTCTATAGTTGACTTATAACTTTGTGGCATTGTGGTGAGAGAGAGTGCTTGGTATTACTTTATCTTCATTTTTTTTTTTTTATACAATTGTCTTGTTGGACTGCTTTTTAAAATGTTCCATGTGCCCTTGCCAAAAATGTTATATCAGAATTTTTGGTTAGTTTTCTATAGATAACTGTTAATCCTCTTTGACCTATCTCCTCAGTTCATGCTATTGTTTCCTTATTGACTGTCTGTCTTGTCAATATGTCCATAGTTGTAAATAGAATATCAAGATGTCTAGTATTTTTTTTTCATCAATGTCCCTTTAGTTCTGTTAATAATTGCCTTATGCATTGTGTGCTCCATCATTTGGTGTACATATATTGATTAGTATTATTCTTATTGTATTAGGCCCTTAATCATAATGTAATCATGTTTTTTGATTGCCACTTGCTTGTAGGATTTTCTTTTAGCCTTTTATTTAAGTCTTTGTTTACATCTGTTGGTAAGATTGTTTTCTTGTAAATAGCAAAAGTAGGAGTTTGTTTTGAAATCCACTCAACCACTATCCAGCTTTTAACTGTTGAATTGAGGTCATTTGCACTTAATTTTATTTATTGAACTGTGCTCAATTGCTACTTTGTTATTTTCTAAATATTGTAATGTGTCTATGCATTGTTTGGACATCTTCCTTTCATATTTGTTTAGGTTATATTTCATTATATTATGAGTTACTTTAAAGTTTTGTTTGAAGATTCTGCTGCGATTAGTATATAATGGGTTATTTTGGTGACTCATTGGATCGTCCGCTATCATACTTATTCTAATGGATCATATTTTTACTCTCCTCTTCCATGTTGTATGGTATTAAGTGTTTATTGCCTCTCTGTCTGTATTGTCTTTGCATTTAATATAGCATGTAATTAATGTGTACAGTAATCAACTAGATGTGGATATATTATTTTAATTTTGCTTTTCAGTGAAGTTTCTAACCTTTCATTCTGTCTTGAATGATAACCCTGAACAGTAAATCATCTAGGTGGTAATATTTGTTTTTGAATACATTAAATATTTCTTACCATTATTTTCTTTCCTGGAAGGTTTCACTGGAATCTCCACAGACAGTATAGTTGGTGTTTACTGATGGGTTACTCTTTTTTCTCCCAGTGCTTTTACTATTTTGCTTATGTTTATTTCAACAGTTTTATTAAAATGTAACTTGATGTGTGTTAGCTAATACTATTTTGTTTGAAACTCTTTCATACAGATTTCTGGTTCATTTTCCAGACTGAAATGATTTTAAGCAACTATTATTTGAAATAAATTTTTGATGCCCTTCTATCCCTTTTCTTCTGGTATGGATATATGGTATGGATGTTACTTCTTATTAGGTTATGTTAAAGAGTTCTTATACGGATTAAAATTTTTTGTTCACAATTTCTCTTTGTGTTGTTTGTGTGTTCTCCATCTCTGCTTTCACACTCACTAATTCTCTTCATTACTTATGATTATCTACTTCTGAGGTCTTCTATTAGATTTCTTAAATTTGACTATAGTATTTTTAGGTCCATAAGTTTGAATGTGTGTCTAACATGGCTTTATTTCTATTTGAAGAAATAATTTGATACAGGGAATTTTTAAGTACACTAAAATTTTGTTCAATATATCATAGGTAGTTTTTATTCTTTATTAGATAATGAGAAGATGATTCTAAAGTAAAGGAGAAAAAAGCCACTTAGAATTCGGAGTAAGAGAGGGTTGTTTTGAGCTTTATGTTTGAATACTTTTCATCCCTGTACTCTTATTACTGTGGTCCAAAGCCCAGTCATCTTGAACCTGGATTATTAAAACAGCCTCTTATAGTTCTTCCTGCTTCAGCATCTTTCCCTAGGTCCATTTTCAATTCTGTATCCAGAATGACTCTTTAAAACAAAGTCAGGTCTTGTTTTCCTCCTCTGCAGAAAGCAATCCATGGGGAATTCTTCCTTGCTCACAGTAAATAACCAAATTCTTAGAATGGTTTATAATGTTCTACAAGTTGTGCTCTCTCAATCCCACCACTAATTCTTTGATCATCACTTACATTTTCCTTAGGTTCTCTTACTTACTTCATACCTTAACTCAAGTGATATTACTTCACACTAGCTACACTATCTAAATTGTAATTACTGTAAAATACGTCCTGTGCTGTTTTCCTGCTTTGTTTCCTTTTAATCAGCATGCATACTATTATGTATTTTACTGATTAGTATGCTATTTTCTCTGTATGACCACTAAAATGTAAGCCACATGAGCTTTTGTTTTGTTTTATTGTTACATTCCCCCAAACAAACATGTTATATACTCAGGAATAATTACTGAATAAAAGAGTTACAATATTGCTAATTCTTAGTTATGTGACACTCGATCTCAGTAACAAGAACATCTGTATCTTCAGTTTTTGAAGACTACAATATAATTATAATGCCACTGAAAATATTAAGTATAATTCAAGGAAGGCTTAGTGTAGAGCAAGGGTGACTATACTGGTAACAGTTACTATTATTACTGATTATTATTACATTGCCAATACTATTATTATATTACTAATACTAACTACTATTATAATAAAGATAAATTTACTATTTTATGTGATTCCCTTCCAATAAAGTAATATCTATAACAGATACACAAATCTGATTTTTAAAGTATGAATAAAAATAATGCCTGTCTTCCTATTACAAAAATGTAAAAATTTGTACAACTATTAGATAACAGTCCTCCTACATGGAAAACAGTCAGTACAAGACTATGAATTGTCATTGAGAGAAAGAAAACACATGAGTAGAGAGAGTTCCAGGGAAACCATTGCAGAGTGTTAAGCTGGGAGAGGAGACCAGACAGAGCCCAACATGTTTTTTAGGTTGAACAGATAAAGAGTAGAATTTAAGGAATAAGGCACAACTTGAATATATGGGACAGAGTAGATATGCAGAGCCTGAGATTCAGAAACTGGTAGAGTATCCTCTTGAATCTCTGATTGAGTATCATTATATGTTTTCACAATGTCTTTGGAAGATATTACGGACATGAAAAACTAGCCATAGACTGAGAGAAAACATATGAAATAGATGTATCTGGGAAAAAAAAAGAACACTTTTATCTAAAATAGTTTCAGAACCAATTAGTAAGAAGGTAAATGGCTCAACCTAAATACGAATTTAGAGTGAACTGCCACACATTTGTTAAATAATGGTTACCACAAAAATAATTGCTGTGAATCACAAACCAAGGAATTCCTAGAGTTACAGTTTATACCAGTCAGAGTGGAACAACTTTATTAATGATTAGGTCATTCCCTAGACATCAGAAAGGCTTACTACTTTGTAATAGACTGTAGGCTTTATTATAGCCATGTCTTAAGGAAAATGTATACACAAGGTTCGGAAGCTTCAGCTGATTTGTAAAAAAATTAACTGCCTGTCAGAAAATAATTGAATAGTTTTAAATTTTTTAAAACATCTTTTGGAAATATCAAATGAAGAATGTTCTCTAAGCATTAAAATTACTAATCATACAAATAAGCTGGAATATGTGATGCATAATGTAAGAGAAATAGCCAAATGGGGCATGATATCTATTTAGAAAGCATATGTTTATATCATGAATGTCCTTAGTATTATAAAGAAAATAATACAATGCCGCATGTTAAAATATAAAAAAGTCAAATATGTGAAATAAATTTTTAGGATTTTTTATTAGTAGAGAGATCACAGAGAGAAAGTGACTGACTACTTGCTCTTTATTATATTGAAAATATAATGGCATTTGAGTCTTCTAGGTTAATATTAAATGTTCTAATATTTTTATATATATTTTAAAATATTTTTTATAATGAAGCTTGAAATGAAAGAGAAAAATATCAAACTAGATTTCTGTATGCAAATAAAATACCTTCCACAAATAAAGAAATGACAATATCAAAAAGAAAATATTGGTAGCTTCTACTATGAGCACTAGATTTGAAATATTAGAAACATTAAAAGAAGTTATTTAGGGTTTCCCAGGTGACACTAGGTGTTGAGTGCCGCACTGTGGTGCTTCGGCGGCAACTACACTGCAAATTAGATTCCTGGCCAGGGAGGGAACCCACATGGTGAAGCAGACCTCTCTTGCCTTGCCTGCTTCTCTCCTCATCAGTGTATTTCAGTGGATCTGCCTGTTCTGCTCCCCACTCTCTCTCTGGTGAATCTTCTCACCTCACATGCCTCTGGCCTGTACCCCTGCTCTTGTATGCATAAATAAATAAAATCTTTAAAAAAAAAAAGAAGTTATTTAGGTCAAACAAAAATAATAATGAAATCATGGAACTTTGCAAAATAATAAAGAGCTCCAAAGATAGAAAATATGTGGGTAAATATAAGAAAATATGTGTGTAAATGTAAGAGACAGTCATTCATTTTTAATACTTTGGAAAGATAATTACCTATTTAAGATAAAAATAATCATATAAGATTTATAGCATTGTGTAAAAAAATGTATATCTACATAGCACAGAGGATGTGAGGTTGCAAAGTGGGTATGTTGCCTTAAAGATCTTATAATATAAATCAAATGGTAAAATATGAATTGAAGATAGGCAAACTTAAGATGCATGTTGACATATTGTAAATCTTAGAGCAACAACTAAAAAGTACATACACACAAAAGATAGCTAATATACCATATATCAAGCAATTAAATCTTAATACATTTAAAACACTTCAAACCATATAGATATGGTGTCTGATCTCAACAATATATGCCTGAATAATTCTATAATTCTGTAATAATTCTATTAATGAGATTAAATTTGAATATAACACTATGCTACAAAGAAAACTCTAGGCTGTTTCACTTGTGATTTTTATCAAACATTTAAAGAAAGCATGACACTCAAACTACACTAGCTCAAAACATTACTTGCCCTATTTATGTAGTGAGATCATCATTATGTTGATTATGAAACCAGAATCTATCCAAAAACAAAACTAATAGTACTGAAACATTTCAACATCCATATGGACAAAAGTGAACCTACATTTTACTTGAACCTCTAAACAAAAACTAACTCAAACATCTTTATTTCGATATATAAATTCTTAAGGGAAGATGGGGAGAAATATGATGAGTGCAGTCACATTCTGTCACCAGCTTATTCCTGCTTCAGGGAGATTTCTCTCTGTAGAGAAACCAAAAAGCCCTTTAGTAGTGACTGAAGAAATTGTTGAAACTGCCTTCAGTGTCACCCATGAGAAGTGAGAGGCCCACTGAGACAGCACAAACATTAGCTATACCGACCAGAACACTGTCATCAGGAAGGAAGTGTTAACTCATGCCATTCACAGCAACATGGACGGAGTTTGAAGGGATCATACTCAGTGGAATAAGCCAGAAGGCAAAAGAAAAATATCAAATGGTTTCTCTTACAGAAAGTTTATAGGGAAATCAAATAAGGAAGCAGGGGAAAATAGCAATAATAATGATTAATATTATTTAATTAATGATGATTAATAAAAAGCAATAATAATAATTAGGCAACCATAAATAAGAGACATTTGAGGCCTCTGGAGAGGAAAAGGGATCAAAATGGGAGAAAAGCATAAGGGGCTATGGTGATGATTGTTCATAGGTGAAGTGGTGGTGGAAATTTTATGGAGAGTACAAAAGATAAAATTTTTAAAAAATATATTAAAAGATGAAGGAGCTCTTTTTTTTAAAAAAAATATTTATTTATGCATACAGAGCTGGGGTACAGACCAGAAGTTGGGTGGTGGGGGAGTGAGAGAATTCATCAGAGACAGAGCGGGGAGCAGAACAGGCAGATTAGAACAGTTTGGATGGTGCTATACAGAGACTCGGAGGCATGTTGTGAGACCTCAGAAACAGCAAAAGGGGCAGCTCCAAGGATTGATGCTGCATAGGAAGGACAGATGAGAGGGCCTTCCAGGAGAGCACGGCCATGCAGGTGCAATCCACTGCAAGCAAGTTAACCAGCAAGTTTCTGAGAGAAAATGATCATTTAGGGCAATAGCTCAAAGGAATGAGTGCAAACAAAGGAAAGGCGTGAGTTATCGATCAAATTGTGAATAAAATTCAGCTACTCAATGTAGGAACCAATTTCAAAGGACTGCCCAAATGGAGAAATACTGAGATTTAATCATTTAGCATGTTGGAATTGAAGTAACTTCGTTTGTGTAAATTTTTTTCTAGGATATTCAACCTCCAAAGATGTTAAAATAAAGTTAATATTGCATGATATTTTATTGATATGATAATATCTGTAGCAATTTTATTTTATCATAATGCCCTGTCATAGGGCTAATAACTTGAATAAATTAGATTACCTGAAAACAGAATAATTAAGTGTCAAACACATTTTTTTATTGTTTCCAGATATCAGTCACCTTTTTTTTCTTTAATATTTTTGAAAAACTGAAGTTACTCAATTCACTCAATAGTTATATAGATTTTATCAAAAATTTTTGGTTTTATAAACATTTTCCTGTCTTCCATAGAATGATATTCATAATTACAGCTTGTTTCAAGTTTTTGATGATAAGATAGGGCTAATCTTATAATGATATCAAAATAATGTACAATGTAAAAATACAGCCAGAACTTAAATATCTGTTCAGGCTTTTAATTTAAATCTTAGGTATTTAACATTTATGAAAGATTATATCTACATCTATTGTTTTGAATTTTATCAAATATACTACTTGAACTATCTGAGAGTATTTTGAGTTTATAACAATTACATTTTCTTAATTTAAAGAAAATATGTAACGTACTTTACTTTTACTATGAGAACAAATTACCTTTAAATATATATACTATAAAAATTCAACTTTTTATTGAAATGCTCAATGGTAACAGCATGTCCTTGAGTTAAATAAATGCACAGTTGAGTTTTATAAAAACACTGAGTGTAAACATGAATCAATAGACAACTTGAAAAGGGAATTCCACTCTTAAATATCTGTTTTGCAATTGTTTTACTTGAACATAGATTTGAGAAGATTCCAATGTGACTTGATCATTAACAGGTTTTGTTTTAGTGTAAGGTAGGGAGATTCTTAACAATGTGATTTTGTTGTTATTGTTGTTATATTACGGACACAATTGGTCCCCTCATATATTGAAAGGATTGTCAGTAAAAATCATGTAAAATGTACGCTATTTGATTATCTTCATTGACCCATCATCAGAGCCATTTCAGTTGGATGCTACCTAGCTAAATTTATGTTTATTTTAATTATTCCACAAAATCTATACGAATGTTCTAAATCTGAATCAATCATCCAGTGGTCCACCTAAACCACTAAGAAAGATAAATTGAGTATTTCATTGGCATTAATTTCATTTGTATATATTTAGACCAAGCATCCATTGATACAAATGCCAAAGAACAAAATACTAACTGTAAATATGTGTGCTCTAAAGAAAATGCGTCAGGCCTAATTCTCTAGATCAGTTTTACTTGAAAGGGGTTTGGAAGATTAGAGGCTGGAAGTACCTTTCAACTAAATAACATTAAGAAATAATCTTTCAGGTATGTTGCTTACATTTTGTTGATCGCTATGAGATTGTGTCATGCTGTGGATGTAGTTGTTGGAAATCTTGAGGTGGGAAAGAGTTGGTCTCTTCCTCATCTCATTAGAAAGTGTCTGATTTTTTAAAAGATTTATTTATGTATGCATACAAGAACTGGGATACAGGCCAAAGGAGTAGGGAGTGAGAGGACTCACCAGAGACAGAATGGGGAACAGAACAAACAGATTTACTGAAATACACTGCTGAGGGGAGCAGTGGGTGAGGCAGGAGAGGTCTGCTGCACCATGTGGGTCACCCCTCTGGCCATGGATCAAACTCATGCTGCAGTGGCTGCAGATGCTTCATAGTGTGGTGCTTAATCTGTTGTGCCACCAGGGAGGCCCAACAGTATTATACAGTTTCCATGCAAAATGTATTATTTGAGCCGTATGGATAATTTGTTAATTTAGCATTTTTAAAATGCTTTCTACATTTCTAAAATACTCAAACATTTGGATTGTTATATTAACCAACTTTTCTTTCAATTTGGTTAAAATTAAATTCCCTTTAGTTTTAAGATGTCATAGTTCACTAAGTCAAGCACAGAAAATGCATCAAAACCTGACTTTGGCTTTTAGTCGTCTTTGGCTTTGTGAGTGTCTTCCTTAAGATGACGTTTTGAAGACTGTTTTTTAGAATCCTAGTGTTTTTCAGAAAGGGAAGGGCTACACTGAATGGTAGAATGGGGTGGTATGTACTGGGTGAGATTTGCCTTCCCCTCACTTGAACCTAAAGTTATAACTTAAAAAAATCCTTTCCATATTTTATCTTTCTCATTATCTGTCCTTAGTTTTTATTCTGGCCTTCCTTCCTTCCTGCCTGCCTGCCTTCCTTCATTTATCTCCTCCTTCCTATTTTATTGTAAAAAAGATTATATTTCAAATTGCAGATTCAATATATGCATAATAAATTTCTCTTTCCACTTAGTAATATCAGGCTATATGTTCTCTACAGTTTTCCTAATCTTTTTTAGTTTGAAAGTGCATGCATTTATTATTTTAAAGATACATACTTCTTTGTTTTCAGATCTGTAAAATTTTAATATACATCAACATTTTATTAATTCCACAAATATTTAATGAAGACTAAATACAGGTACTATTTTAGGTGTTGTGCATACCCTAGAGATTAAAAAAAAAATGATTCCTGTCCTTAGGGACATTGTAATAAAGCATAAAGAATATGGATACTTTAATAGAAGCATAATAAATAAGTAATATAGTGTATTAAAAGTAGAAAGTGCCATTAATAAAAGTAAAGGTAGAATAGGGTAAGAGGGAATAGAGACTATTGGTGTAGAGAGTCTGAAAGTAGGTTACACTTTTCTGTAGGATACTCAGGAATAGACATTGTTCTTATGGTTACAGAATGCAAAGACTTGGGAAATGTAGGAAAGCTAGGCATGTTGAATAATCTGAGGGAAGAATATTCCAGGCCTAAAGAATAACCAGTACAGTTTGCCAGGAGTGGGGCTATTAAGAAGAGTAAGATTGCTGAAAAGGGTCATTAATCAATCTAAAGAAATGAACATCAGGTCTGTTTTCTGTTTTCTTATCTCCAGACACTTAAGTATTAATGCTGACAGGAGCCATAGAGATCATATTTAAGAGTGAATTTAGGGGAAGAAAATGCTTCCAAGAGATTAAGTGACACCTAGTGGCAGAAACAGGACTGACTCCAATTGTTCACCAGCAATATGTTCTTCAAAGCTTCTAAAAAGGTTGAAATTCTTCTTATTTTCTTATTTTTGAGTGACAGATTTTAATAAAGACTTAGACTAATCTAAGTAAATTTCTTTCACTTGAAGGATTATCTGACTTGCCTATATGTAATGCCAGATCTACTCAATGTTAAAAAGTTGTGTTTTTTTTCCAATAAAGACCTGGTGAATATATTGGAATTCATCATGGACCTGAGTCTCCTGACACCTATAAAAAGTGAGGTGCACTGGAGGCACCACATTAAAGAAAGATCTGCTCATTGTCCTTAAATTCTCTAATGTACTTGCACTCAGAAAGAATGGCAGCTTATTTTGTAAATGCAATCTCATATAAAATATTTTATTTCCAAGCTGACTTTTGTCTTGCTAAAATACAAGAAATACAGCTGTTTGAAAATTTAAAAAAAATGAGTGCAACTACTAACATCTGATTTTGACCAAAAATATGTTTATACAAATAAATTTCATCAATACATAGGAGAAACAACTATACATGTATCAGAATTATCAACTATCATCATTTTGACACATTGAATGCAACAACAAAGAACAGCACTGACAAATCCAGTTAGGAGCTAATGTATATAATTGGTTGCAATATGTTATTCACAGTTGCATGCAGAAAGTGCATGAATTAGAAAAGATCTATAATGCTTTTTATATATGAAAATATAGGTGCTACCAGAAAATAGATACAAATAATGTAGAGATGTCAAGAAAATAGACATTTAGATTTCTATAATGAATCAACAGATATTTTCTCATTTGAGAATGTTTTCCGTCACCTAAAGAATATTTTAAGAAAAAGATGCATGCTGATATCCAACAGAAAACTAACATTTTAACTTCTGAGGCATGAAAAATAGGCAAATGTTAACACTATGTATGACAAAGAGATGCATATTTTTCTGGATAATGAAAGATTTATAACATTGTCAGAAACATAAGAAAACAATAGCCTGTTAACCAAGTTTAATAAGATTGGGTTTTTGGAAACACTGTCTACAAGGCCAAACATAATCCACCTGCCTTTTCCTTTACCTGGACTGCTATCAGATGCCAGTTGAAGAACTTCTAGAAAATATACCAGTGGCAGTGGGTTAAACACATAAATTCCTAGCATGCAGTAAAATTATCCTCTTTTTAAGTTTATGCAATATCATATAAACAGTCTGTCAACAGAAAAGTATGCCTGAGGAAGGGTTAAGCATATTTAGGAAGTATTTATTGGGGTCAAATGAAGTTGACTATGTTTACTTAGAACTCATCCCTCACAGAATAGTGAATTGAGGAAGATAGCTAGATAATAGACTTGACCCATTTTGTAATATAGTTCTAGGCCCTGTAGATAAAAAAGATAAATAATATATTCTCTGTCTCTAGCAATCTGAAAGAATGTAATGAAAGTCATCCATACAAAGAAATCACAATTTAAATGTTTTAAAAGATACTTATGTGATTATTCTAGAGGTGTGTATTTAACAGTACGCAAATAATTTAAGATCACACACACACACATAAGATCAGCCATAAAAATAATAGGGCTTGAAACTTTTCCTTAATTCTCCCCTTTCTGTTCTTCTTTTCAATGGGAAACTATATGCAATCACATGATAAAAATTGGGTACAAATTAAAGGAAAAAAAGACAGTTGAGATTATAGCCATTTTTAGTGACAAGAATAAGAAAAAAAGAGTGTTTTGTGGCCCAAGTGAAAGGACATGAACAGAGTTATAAAGGCTCTAGTATCTTCAATGCATTTTAAAGGGAAAAAAATCTCATTTATTGACTCTTTTTCTTAGATAACACTTGCCATTCTTTTATTCAGTTAAAAGTATAATATGAATAAGGGCTTTCCTGGTGGCACAGCTGGTTGAGTACTGCACTATGAAGCATCCTCAGCACAGCACTGAGTTTGATCCCTGGCCAGAGAGGGGACCCACATGGCTCATCAGACCTCTCCTGCCTCACCTGCTACTTCCCTAATAGTGTATTTCAGTCAGTCTGCCTGTTCTTCTCCCTACTCTATCTTTGGTGAATCCTCTCACAGCCCCCCTGCCTGTACCACAGTTCTTGCATGTGTAAATAAATAAATCTTTAATAAAAAACACTATAAATAAATTTACATTAGCATCAGTATTCCCTCAGTGTTTTGCAATGCAAGTACAATAATCCCCAGACAGCATAATATATGTCTTCATGATATTGACCTAATGCTGATTTATAATACAGTATACATTCGGGGATGTAGGCTCCGATCTCTACAAATACATGTTATAATATATACCCACCACTGAAATCCAGTATTTCTCATCCATATTCCATTAGGCCCTTACCACTTGGTTACTATCCCTCCACTCTCCCTTTTGGTAATTCAGTTCTAGGATATTTAGGGTTTCAAGTCTTTTCCCTTACGTACTTCCCTTAGCACAATCCCCTTCAGTTCCATCCATGTTGTCACAGATGGCAAGCTTTCATTTTTTTTATATATAGACTTGAATAATATTCTTTTTGAATAAGTGCCACAAATGCTTTTTCCATTTAGCGATTGTTGGGCACTTACCTTGTTTCTGTAGCTTGGTTATTACATTTAGTGCTGTTATAACTGTAAGAGTTCATATATCCTTTGAATTAATGTTTTGTTATCTTTTGGGTATCTTCATAACAATTATATATATATTTAACACTTTTTATTTATGCATACAGGAGCAGGAGTACAGGCCAGAGTCGTGGGAGGTGAGAGACAGAGCGGGGAGCAGAACAGACAAATCGACCTAAATACACTGCTGAGGGGAGCAGCGGGCAAGGCAGAAAAGGTCTGCCTCGCCATGTGGATCCCCTCCCTGGCCAGGGATCAAACACACGCTGCTGTGCTGTGGATGCTTCACAGTGTAGTGCTCAACCCGCTGGGCCACCAGGGAGGCCCCAATTTTATATTTTTAAAGATTCATTTACTTATGCATAGAAAAGATGATATATAGGATTTAACAGAAACAGAGAGGAGCAGAACAGTTGGATCCACTGAAATGCACTGCTAAGGGAAGTAGTGGGCAGGACAAGTGAAACTCTCCATGTTGGTCAGCTCCATGGCTGGGGATCAAACTCTTGCTGCAGTGGCTGCCAATAGCTTCATAGTGCTGAGACTTAACCCTTGCACCACTAGCAAGGACCCCATAACAATTTTAAAGTTATGTTTTAAAATTTCATTTGGCACTCTATGAAGAAACATTTTCGAAACCCTCCAACTGTTACAGGGCAACCCTAATATAAAATGGGTTTGCCTGATTGGGTTCTTACCCACGCGTTTGAATAGCACTTATAATGCCTCAACTTCAGGCACACACAACAAAGGTTAATAAAGGGTTTTATTTACAAGGGAAGGAGAAATAGCGTAGTGAATAACACAAGGGGAAGAGAGGGATATAGATTTGTAAATATCTTATCAGTTCCTTGGAGCTGGAACCTAAGGTGCACTGAGAGCTGACTCCCAAGGAAAAAGGACCCCCCAAGGCCCACGTGTCTGCTTTTATATTCAGCCTGGCTGCTCAACTCCACCCTCAGGTCCCAGTGATCNNCTCTTCGATAATGACCTTATGGGATTTGTAGTCCTTGGATCTTGTAGGTCTAGAATGGGGGTCGAAGTCCATAACCTATTTGTATAATCCATTCAGGAGGGTCTTTCCCCCTAACGCTACTACAGCTTTATAAGTTTCCTATCTGCTGAAATATTAGACTGTTACTAAAAATATGTTTCATGGTTTAATATACTTTCATAGAAAACATCAATCTCTTAACTTCCAATGTTATATTAAGATCTTTAACAAACATGAAAAATTTCCATGATAGTATATAGCACCTATTATATTTTAGCACCTGTTATTTTGATTTACTCTGTTATTGTCATTAGGTTTTCAAATACTCAGTAAAACTTTCTGGTACTATGCTGGATCTATTCATACTGATGCAATATCAGCAAATGTGATTTCAATTTTGGATTAAAGGTATTCCAGTTGAAAATTAGTCATATATAAAATATGCATTTTGCAAATTTCTTCAAAATATATAACAATAATTAAAATTTACTGTGATATTTTTCTTCTGCATTTATTAGATGTAAATTATCTCCAGATTTGCCCTATTTGTTTTCTAAATCCATGTTTTAGTATTTCTATTGCTTAACCTTCTAGCTATGATTCTAAGTTTATAAGCAAAAATATAGCCTTCTTTGAATTTAGAATACTAGAAATAATGTGATTTTTAAGAAAATTTTGGTGCAGAAACTTAAAGAAATCATCAACATCCATTCTCTCTCGTTGTTCTCCTCTGCATTCTCAATTTGGTGAGAAAAATGTGATTGATAATTGATGATTTCTCATTCAACTAGCTCTGTTATCCAAAACTGCTTTCATCCATAGTTCCTAGGATACTAGGATTAAAAATTTGTGTTAATTTAACACTATTAGGGAATAAAATGTGATAATATAACTGAATTTCCTGGATTATATTCTTAAACTTAGAATCAGGAAAAAAGTATAAAAGGAATGGAACTTCACAGATTTCACATGACTGGGATGGTAAAGGAGCAATTACTCAAAGAAAGAAGATGTGAATTCCTAAACAAAGTCAATTCTAAATGTGCTATTAAACATGCACTTCAAAAAGTAGAAGCATGACTGTAATAGGAATAAATTATAAACATGTATCAATCACTCATTAAAAACTCATTAATGAGGTCACTGATAAGATGATAAAGTTGGTTATATTATCACTTGAAGAGTTGGAACACATATAACTATATTAAAAAGGTATATAGAGATGCGTTTTTGGAAATAAAGAAATTTACAATAAATGTACTACTTTCTGTGTTATAAACCATAACCTTTATGTAATCTTTTCTATAGGACAGGAAACATTTATCTTATATTGTGTTTATGTAAGTTGCTTTGATTGAGAAAATATCAAAGAATAGAAAACCAAGCAAACACCTAGAGAATTAGATAATACTTACTTAGATTTGCTAGGTGAATTCTCCAACATGAAGCTGAAATAACTACATGCAATACCATTACTCTAACTGGATGTGTTTCTTTTAACAAAAATTAAATGCAAAACATATAAGTTGCAGTTGGGGCATCTTGGTTTATTGCTTTGGACCAGGCACTAAGTCTTTCTGATATCTACTTCTATACAGCTAAATATATTTTTAAAATATAAATTATTTATTAAGGTACATTGTTTTACAACACTGTATATGACTCAGAAATAAAGAATTCCAACTCATCAGGTGCATGTTACTACATCACATCTACCACCAAGACACCTGTGGTCTACCACCACAACATCCATAGTCCCCCTATAGTCCAATGGGCGCCTCTACACCCTGTTCTCTACCCTTTCTCTGCCCTATGATAGACTCAGTTTTATAGTCTGATTTCTAGGGTTTATTTTTGGTTTGGTGTTGTCTGTCTTTGTTTTGTTTCTCTGTATTTCACACATGAGAAAAGCCATCCTTTATTTGTCTTTCTCACTCTGCTTGATTTTTCTTGTCATAACCCCTCCAGTTCCATCCATATTATAACAAATGGCAAGAGTTTATTTTTGTAAGTGTGACATTCCATCGTGTGTATATAGCACTTTTTTTTAATGTATTCATCTGTCCTTTGTCACTGTTTACACCCATGACTTGGCTATTGTAAATAGTGTTGTAAGGAACATAGAGGACCTATATCCCTTTGAATTACTGTTATTTTTACATTTTTCAGGTATATAAGTGGGGATGGATTTGCTGGATGATATGGTACATCTATTTTTATTATTATGAGAAATCTGCCTATTGTTTCCTGTAGAGACTGAACCAGTCTACATTCCCCACAACAGTGAAAGATGATTCCTTTTTTTCAAATCACCAACGCTTGTTGTTTCTGAACTTTTTGATAATAAGCCATTTTCATAAGTGTGAGATGTTATCTCATGGTTATTATTTGCATTTCCCTGATGATAAGTGATCTTGAACATTTTTAATGCATCTGTTGAGCATCTGTATGTCTTCTTTGGAAAAGTGTTTATTTAGGTTTTCTGACTTTTTTTTTATTATACAGTTGTTTTTTTTTTTTTTTAAAGATTTATTTATTTATGCATGCAAGAACTGGGATATAGGCCAGAGTAGCGGGAAGAGAGAGGATTCGCCAGAGACACAGTAGGTAGCAGAACAGGCAGATCAACTGAAACACTGAAGGGAGCAGCAGGTGAGGCAGGAGAGTTCTGCAGTGCCATGTGGGTCCCCTCCCTGGCTGGGGATTGAACTCATGCACTGTCATGAATGCTTCACAGTATGGTGCTCAACCTGCTGTGCCACCAGGGAGGCCTGATTTTCTGACTTTTTAAAATATTTTTTTTGTTTTCTTTTTGTTGTGTTTTATAAGTTCTTTATTGTAATAAATGAAGGATAATAGGCCTCTATGAGATGTATGTACAAATGTTTTTTTTTTTTTTTCTCATTTCATTACGGTGTCTTAATTTTAGTGATAGCATCTTTCACTGTGCAGAAGCTTGTTAGTTTGATGCAATTCTATTTGTTTATTCTGCTTCTATTTTCCTTGCCATTGAAGCCTAGTCCTCAAAGACATCACTGAGTTCAATATCAGGAGTGAGTTGCCTGTGTTCTTTATATTTTATGATTTAAGATCTTACATCCAAGTCTTTAATCCATTTTGAATTAATTTTTGCTTGTGTTGTGAGATAGTGGTCTAGTTTCACTCTTTTGCATGTGGCTGTCTAGTTTTTCTAGTACCATTTGTAGAAGACAATACCTTTCTCCAATGTATAAGCTTTGTTACTTTATCATAGACTATCCATACAAATGTGGATTTATTCCTGTGAAAATATTTTCTAATAAACATTGACTACATTATGTTCCTTGGGCGGGGGGGGAGGGGGGATCTTTTTTAAACAATTATACATTGTACATAAACGTATTATTGTCATTATACAAACAACTTTATTACTCCTTTATATCAGCCAAAATAACATACATTTTGTTAACTATTATGTTTCAGGCACTATACTATGCTAGAAATATAAAGATAATTAAAAATAGGGCCTGCTCAAAATATTGTGAAGCCAATTATAAGAAAAGTGAACCTTTTTCTCTGATGATGCCACCTTTGTTAAATGATGAACTTTATGAAAAAGTTATGTCCTTTTTTCCCCCCCAGTGCTAATTTATTTAGATGAAATGTGACCAGTAGGTGCTCAATGTTTGTTCATTGGATAAATTGTTGCAAGAAGGCTGGAGTGATCAATAATACTCATATAGGGCCTCCCTGGTGGTGCAGTGTGTTAAGCAACTCACTATGAAGCAGACCGCAGCCACTGCAGCACGAGTTCGATCCCTGCCGCTGGCCAGGGAGGGGCCCCACATGGCGCAGCAGACCTCTCCTGCTGTGCCCGCTGCTCCCCTCAGCAGTGTACTTCAGTTGATCTGCCTGTTCTGCTCCCTGCTCTGTCTGTGGTGAATCCTCTCACCCCCCCACACCTCTGGCCTATACCTCAGTGCTTGTATGCATAAATAAATAAATCTTTTTTAAAAAAATAATACTCATATAGTAGCTTAAACCTTAATAATAATTGTAATTTGTAATAATTTTTAGTCAAACTGAGAAACAGAACCTTAAAAGATACTAGTAGATATATTTATTTATAAATATAGTTAGTAAAGCACAGTTATAATTTAAAAAATTAGGATAATTTATAGTATTATTCATAGTCCATATTTAAAGATGCACATGTAATGCTATTAATGTAAATATTTAGAATGATAAATTTGTTTCATTTTTCATTCCACAACAACCAGATTTATTTACTGTGTTCTTTCACCAGCCATTTGTCAACATTCAAACCAAATCTCTTAACTAGTAGAAAATACCTTTTTAAATATTTCCATGCCTTATCTACTTTCATGTATTGATTTGATGAAGATAAAAATTACTTGGGAATGATTTTAGGTAGAAACATCTTTTAATACAGTTCTTTGCCCTTCCCTGTTAGATCCTATTTTATCCCTATGTCCTTAAACACTTCAATAGTTTTTTGCTCTCGAGCATGCCAGTGGCATCTCCAAGTTACTCTCATCATATTTTTGATGTTTCCATACAATTTTATGCTTCATATTTTTCTGAGCACAGGGAATATTTTCAAGTACATTTTTTTGATATCTTCAACTTCAAGTGGGCAAAAATATACTTACATAACAGCATTATTTTACTTAAACTAGCAATTCACATTTTGATGTTCCAGTTATTATTTTTAAGTGCTCTAATTATGCCACCCTTTTTTCTGTAAAATGACTTTTGCTTTGGCATTTTGATATGTCTTCTAATTTTGCCATATCTTTATTAATGTAATGAGTTCAGAATTATATTCCCTTTATAAAAATTTGTTTCTTTGTGATCATTGCTTTCACTTGTTTGCAGTCATTGTTATGTTTCTCTGTAGAGTGCAATATTGCACATAATTTACCAATATACTAATAAAATACATGAACATGAATGAAAAGTTTTAATTTTTTAAAGCTTTAAACATCATTCATTGAAGAAATATTTTCCTTAGTGTTAATATAACCTTGCTTTCCTATGTAATTAAGTATTCCTGGGCTTGAAATTAATTTGATACTAATTTTTTTTGCTTCTGGTACCATTATATTTATACAAGCTACCCATAAAGACAGCAATTATTATTATTTACAATATTTTTTGTGTGTATAATTATATTCAAAATCAGTAAAGCATCTTAAAAGAAATAGTCATACTTGACTTTGCTTTTTATTATGCACCATAGAAATATATGTGCTGTGTTCCACCAGTCATAGAGCATACCTTCTTTTTTAAATTTATTCCTTGAAAAATTAATAATGCATTTGACAAAAATAAGAAATAGAGATATATTAGTCACTGAGCAAATATATAGAGACAAATTAGTTGCTGAGTAAATAAATATACAGATATAATAGATCAGTTAAAAATATATTCATTGTTGAGTAAATGAAAATGATTAAAGCATTACATACACCAAAATCTCTTTGTCAACAAAATAGTAGAATTTACATATAAACTTAATCTTTAAGTACTTTACTCATGCTAAGTAAATTGCTTGGAAATATTAAAGTTACAATATAAAGATATGGCTATATGTCACAGGACAACTTTACAACTTTATATTTGAGTTTTTAGATTAACAATTTTTGGTGATTGTCTCACCCCCTGAGCCAATTGGGTGTAGCTTTCAAAAGGAAATTGATAAGTAAGGGAGTACCACTATCCATGGAGTAAATGGGGAAAAAATGGATAGTTAGATGAGGGATTAAAACTAAAACTAACGTTTGGTGAACTCCTACTTCATACAGAGACTATATTGCATAAACCCTTCTTAATCTGCTTAAAATTTGTTGAGGTCACTTTGTTTGGGAAGTTATTTTTACAATATAACAACTTCTAGTATTTATAAAATGTATGTACTCTTACTAAACTGACACTCTAAGTCCTTTGAAATTTATAGTCCATGCTTATTTGCTTTATTGTTTTGCCTTGAGTATACATGTTAAGGCCAAATGTCTCAAACCCTCTAATCTCCATATCAAACTTACTTTTTCTTTTACTTGTTCTTTTTCAAACTTGTTCTTTTACTCTCATAATTGATTGAGATCATATCTCTCCCAGAAATAATTTTAATTTAAAGGTAATCTTTAAGAAGGTCTTGACTTGGGGAATTGAAGGGGGTTTTTATATCTCTCTGTTTTGTAATATAGGTTTCTTAGTGTAGGGTTACAGTGTACAGACCCTAGAATTTTTCAACCATTATCTTAATAGAAAAAGGATATACAAAGTAATTTTAATACCAAGTTTTGTTGGAAAACAACACATTCATGTCTAAGCTCAAATAACATATAGTTTGTGAACACTGCAAATTTGCTTGAATTATAAAAGCATCCATTGCCTTTGCAGCTTCACTCATCAAAGAGACTCCTCAAATGCTGGTTTGGAAGATTTGTGACAGTGTATTCATAATGATGCTACTTAGTAATTATTAAAAGCATTATTTAGCCAGGAATAAAAATGCATATATTGAAAAACAAATATACCAGTAGTGTACCAGGCATTATACTAAAATAGGCTGCAGATACCAAAATATGAATCGTTCAAAATGCACCTCAAAGAAAACCCCTGAGGTTTAGAACTGTAAAAGTCAGTATCACCTCCACTCCTCTCCTTCCCTTTCCCTCCTTCCTTCCTTCCTTCATTTCTTTTTCCACTTCAGCCAATTTTGTGATTTTTTTATAAACTCCAAATACATAAAACTAATTAAAATCATATTGAATCATAGTTAAAAAAATAAAGGGAAGTAGACCCAAGGAAGTATAATAGCCAGAAGAAAGACAAGAAAGTTGTCTAACAATGACATATAAATGTAATTTTTTTACTTAAAGTACATATGAACATATGTGTGCACACATATTTTTATGAATATGTTATCTATTTTAAATGTGTATCTAAACACAAATGGACTATTGCTGCTTTAGTCAATTTATTTTATTATATGCTATAAAATTTATTTATGGTTATATGGTAACGTGATAACTGAAAATATAATTTCCTCTAATTATTCCTATTTAATGTGTAGGCATAGGGAATAATTGTGAATCATTTTTTAAAGACAACTGCAGAGGCAGGAATTAGATTTAATTATATTTGGTTTTAATATGAAGAAATGTTGCTTATGATAAGCACTGATGTTAGCAGAATCTAAATTATTTGGTTGACAGAAAATTCCTAATAATTACCATCATAATCAGGATTAAACTGTGTTTTTAATTATCATTTTTTCTAATTAAATGACCCAACCCCACACTTACTTTATGATATTGATATGTCTCCATACATTTCATTTAAAAAACCACCTCACTGCTTTTCAATCTTATCAACTGTAATACATATCCTGACTGAGAGAAAAAGAAAATCTATATATGAGATGCTTATGGCTTCCTTGAGGATTTATTTTATATTTTCCAGCAGCTGTTGTGTTAACAAAAATAATATTTTAAAAATCACCTAAATTATCACTTGTGTTGTTTTACACTATGTGTACATTGTGTTTCAGAATTTGGAGGATTCTAATTAATCAGTCTGTAAACATAGCAAGAGAATTTTGCAATTTTAGCTAGAAAATGAGACTAGAATTTCTTAGATATAATCATAAGAAACACATTTTTATGAATATAAAATAATTTTACAAATGATTCTTTACAGCCTAAGAATAAAAGTGTTGAATCTATGACATGAATTTTTACCCACTAATTATGACTTATTTGGAATAATTCATCATCTTAATACTTTGAAGTGCATACACAAAATTTCTAACCTGTAGAATTAGAAATTTATAGTGAGCTTTTCATTGTTCATATTGACAAAAACAACATGACAATTTACAGTAAAAAAAAGTAAAATATACATACAATATACAGACTTGCACTAAAAATTACTAAAATTTCTCAGAGCAAAAATCTGTATGTTGTTAACAGGGCTACCCTATACCGAATAGACTGTATTAGAATATGACCTTGGTATAATGTCTTTTAATCATATTCTACCTTTAGAATACATGTTAAGATATTACATATATGTGTCAATATGGTATGTTCAGTTATTTTTGTAGCAAATGTTTCTATCTATAATGAAAATAATATAGTCCAAATAGTCAAATAATCAGTATTCTATCATAGAGGCTAAATGTTTATTGATTTGTAAAGCCCTACTTCTTTTCTTTCCCTGGAGATAACCTTCATAAGAGGTCAGTTCACTCCTTAAAAAGGTAAATGATGTATTTACAAGTTGGCAATGTGTAACCTTGTAGTAGGAAACAAATGGAGCATAGCAAAAACAAATGAAACAGTTTGAATGGCTGATAACCATTTCAAGCTATGCTAGTTTCAAGGCAATTATAACAATTAGAACATACTTGACTATTCAAATGTCAACTGTATTTCTATTAGTGCAAATCTATAGGCATTGCATGATTAATGTGATCTCCAATACTATATAACAACTCCCATTGCCTCATATGACATGTATAACTAACAGACAAAGAAATGCTTGAAATTGTTTTCTAAGTTTGACTAGATGAATACTTGTGGTTTGAATCAGAAATCCAGTTCAACTGCTGAAACACATAAATTTCATCATGAAATGAAACAGAATGTCAGAAACTAATCTTTAGAAACAAAGGATTTACCTCTACTGGGAACTTTTCTTCCCTTGTGTAAAATTACAGTGCAAAACTTTGCATAAACTTCATTGTTATGTGTGTGTTAATTATAAATCCATAATAGTGATACTATTATTATAATAAAGATATGAAAAATATCATTGATGATATTACAATCTCTACTTTGGTTCAAGGTACCATGGCAGTGTTCTTAATTTTGTTTTCCAAAGACAGCTGTCTGATACTACATGTAGTGAAACAATAGAATTGTTACGCATAAATTTCCATGATATTGTAATAAGTTATTTACATAATGCTCTGTTTTAAATTTTTAACATTTTCCAGGGATTCATCTAAGCACTGGAAAAATATAGTACAGAAGTTACATGTATTATCCTTAGTTATATTCTATGGGAAGAAACAAACCAGAAAATAAGCATTCCAAATGTTTACTATAATTTGGTTGTATACATAAGTGTAGTGGTAAATAGGATGAAAAGCAGTTGGTATTAATTATTTGGGCAGTCAAAAATGTATGGCATCTTTAATGGGGGATATTTACTGAGAACTGAAACATGGAAAATTACATAGCTGCATAGAGATCTAGAAAAAAGCTGTCATAAAGGAAGAAAAGCAAAATTAAAATCTGAGATATGGTAATAACTTGGCATATCCAAGTAGAATTAAAGTGAATGTTGAGGTTCTGCCATTCCAGAAAAAAGCATTTCAAAAGCTATTGGGAATATTGCTTGAGAAATTTGATCTCTCTCTCTCTCTCCATCATCTTATTTGTATCTACATATCTATCAATAATGGAGCTAAATTGAAGTTCTACCATGAAAACAGCTAGAGAGGTAGGCAAAGCCATATTATTATAAGTACCTTGAGAATTCTGATAGAAGAAGAAAAATAAAAGGAAATTGAGAAAGAGCAGTGTTAGAATCAGTGGTGTGCTGGTAAATATTTAACAACTGAATAGTAGAAGAGGAGAAGCATAGGATTTTCAGTTTGCCTATTCCTGTGGTGCCATCACTTCCACTATGACTTATTTCAACCTACCATGGTAATGTTCTCACTGAGGCAGAGTTGGAAAGAGAGCTGTAGTAGCACAATAATATTATGAAGTTTTTCTACCATACATATGCAATAGATCTAAATTTCCTCAATGCCATAATAATAAAATGTACTAAAAACATTTGGGACTAATTTGTTTTGAATATTTATTACTTTGTTTTTAAAATTATTTGTTTTAAGTTTATATAGTCTGCTTTTTATAATAGCAATTTTAATAAATGGCTTACAAAATGTATAAAAATTTAAAAATCACTTCCAATGAACCAGTTCAAGTCAGCAAGCACATTAATTGGTAGAAGGAAGTCAATTACTCCTGCAGGTTAGATTCATTAGGAAACAGAATCTAATATAAAATTATGTGCTCAAAAGGTTTTAAGCGGAGGAATGTTCAGAAGTAAGACCAGAGTGGTAGATTAAAAAAAAAAACAAAACACAACAAGAAACAGAAAAAAAGGGCTATAAATTAAAACTTTGAGTTTAGTATCCTGCTTGTTACTAATTGTGTGATCTCAGAAGGGAAATTTGTTTCTCTGAACATTATTTTTGAAAATTATACTGGTAGAAATATATAACAAGTTTATAAAACAACAGTACCTCATTAAAAAATTTAAAAGAATCGGGCCCTCTCTTCACTGCACTGTGAAGCATCCAAGGCGCAACAGCGCGAGTTTGATCCCTGGCCAGGGAGGGGACCCACTTGGTGCAGCAGACCTCTCCTGCCTTACCCACTGCTCCCCTCAGCCGTGTATTTCAGTTGATCAGCCTGTTCTGCTCCCCACTCTGTCTCTGGTGAATCCTCTCACCCAACCCCCCCATGCCTCTGGCCACTACCCCAGCTCTTGAATGATAAATCTTTTAAAAAAATAATAAAAGAAATTATACTTATCTTGTAATTATACAAATTTTAATATATAGCATTTAGTATTTATACTTATGAGTTGTAATAATCTCTGAAAGCTGTGGCTACTTGATTTTAGAATGGAGTTTGATATCTACCACCTTAATAATTTTAGGTAAGTGATTTTCAGCGTTTAAGTATGAGGTTTCTAGAAGTTAGATGTTTCAAGGTATTCATTTGTACTTTGTATAGATTTTAACTACTTTAAGAAAAATGATTAATATTTTACCAAAAAATATGTTGAGAGTTCTACAGAAGATGCTGAATATTTTTCCTTAGTTAAAAATGTACAATGTCTGGCTTAATTAAATAGTCTGTATGTAATAGACTAAGATTCTGGTCTTAGATTACTTTATCTTAGCTCATAAAGATTATCATGTGCTTATCTGAATAAAAATTTGAAACACATATAAATAAAATTATAATTATATATGCACAATATATATTAATATGTAATGAGTAGATATGTTTTACATATATATTTTTACATATGTACTCCTTAGGTATATTTGGATACTTGGGCAAAATCTATCACACTAGTGCCACATGTGAAAGATTATTGGAGGAATTCTGGATTTATTTCCATCTGGTATATATAGAATTAGCAATGTAATGTGTTTGCACCTGGAACTTTGTGCTCATTGCAAAATGTTGGCAGTTATTGAATCAGCAGGTTGGAGGACATGTGGCTCCAGTTCATGAAATGCTCCAACCACACGTGGACTTGTACCTGTGTTGTTCTATAAACTTGAATGTTCTTTTGAGGGGAATGTGACTGAATTGTGCCTCTGCATGCCTGGTGGTGTCAACAGGAACAGAAAGTAAGAGTTCTTGTCATGTAAATATATTTGGACTGAACTCTGCCCAAATGTCAGTGCTCCTTTCATTTCTCATGGATTTTATACAGAAGCCCATGAGTGAAACAGCTGTTGTTTTGCAGGAGCTCTGCTCTAGGCATAGGATATGAAAAAGAAACAAAAACAAACATATTTCAAAAAGAATATCTCTTTTATCAAAAGTGAATTTATAATTCAAAGGTTTGAGTTTACCACATTAAAATGTATAATTAGCAATCTATACAATGAATGAGTAGTAAATTACACTATAACAATTTAATGTCATTTAGGTTATTATATGTGTCTATAAAACAAAGATATCTTCAGTTTCAAAGTCAAGTCACAGGTTACTTAGTTACTCAAATATTACACATCAACTTGTATATTCCTTGGCTTTCAAGGAAAATATTTTGTTAATTTACTGAAGATGGTAACAGTAGTTGTCTTCAGATGAACATTATTTTGTCAAGGATCTAAAAGATGATTCTGTAGACTTAGAAGATAATAACCCTAGTGATGCTGTAACCAGTTATCAGATAAAATAATGGAAATATGAATTTACAGATTTTATTTTAAGGGAGATATGGTGAAAACAAAAATCCTGACTTGATTAGAGTGGTATTATAATGTAATGATGTCACAGCTATTCTTTAAATCTTAAATTCAGTAATTGGTAAAATATCATTTCTGGGGGAATATTTGTAAGTTAAATACATACATGACTGATTTTTTTTCTGAAAATGTATTTTTCTCTAAAATTCTGTATAACAAATTTCTTTTTAATATAATTTGCAAAAGATTACCACTTATCACAAAACTACCAATTTAATGAATAATGCCTACAAAAAGTATAACTTATCTTTATTTCTAAAATATTTCTAAAGTCACTAGATAAAACCATACTTCAAAAATGTACTCTATTTTTTTTTCCATGTTGTTTTGAATCATCAGCTCTTTTGTAAAGGTCAAAGTCAAAATAGATTAATTAGAAAGTACTTAATAAGTCTCTCCAGAGCTTAGTTTTTTTTCTAGTTAGCTTTTAAAAATGCCTGTGTATTTATAAAGAAAGATAAAATGTGCTTTGTAAGGAATAATATTTTTTTAGAAAATAACCTTAAATGGGGGCCCTGAGTTGTGTAGACCAGTGCTAATGGTGGAAGACGACACTTCTCCCACTGCAGGGTTGGTATCCAAGTTTAGTTTCCCACAGCACATTTGTTTCAACTCTGGAATGATCCTGGGAACCACAAAAAGGCATCAGTGTAGGGCCTTCTGGTAGTTCAAAGGTTAATGTCTCAGTTCTATCAAGCTATCCCCAGCCCCTGCAGCAATAATTCTATCCCTGCCAAGGAGCCAGGGAGCTGACCCCCATGACTCAGGAGACTTCTCTGTCTCACCCACTGCTCCCCTCTGCATTGCATTTCAGAAGATCTGCCTGTTTTCTTCCCCACTCTGTCTGGAGTGAATCTGCTCAACTCCCACACCTCTGCCCTACACCCCAGTTCCTGTATGTATTAATAAATAAAAAATAAATCTTTAAAAAATAAAAAAAAGGCATCAGTGTCCAGATTGCCATTTAGTTCCCAGGTGCAGATCATCTTGTTTTCCAGAAAATTTCTATATATAGATTGCACTCAAATATTTCCTAAGGTATAGTTACTAGAGTATTTTCCATTGGTAAAGTAGCGTACCATTGATTGCTATTTAAGAAGGCACACACATTGGGGAAGGGTCTTCCACATTAGAGCAAGACTCACACATTCAGGGTGGTGTAGCCCTAGCCCCCCTCTTTACAAATTGGTAGAGAAACTGGGAGAATCTTTATACCATTTACCTGAGTAATCATTTTTTTAAAAACTATTCCTTAAGATAAACCCTGAGTGACAAAGGTAGCCTAATGAGATCTATCTCCATATTATAATATGTATTTTTTCTTAATTTATAAGCCTTATAATTTTTTAAAGATGTATTTATTTATGCATACAAGAGCTGGGGTACAGGACAGAGTTGTGAGAGGTGAGAGGATTCACCAGAGACAGAGTGGGGAGCAGAACAGGCAGATCGACTGAAATACACTGCTGAGGGGAGCAGTGGGCGCGGTAGGAGATGTCTGCTGCTCCAAGTGGGTCCCCTCCCTGGCTGGGGATCGAACTGACACTGCTGTGCCCTGGATGCTTCACAGTGCAGTACTCAACCCACTGTGCCACCCGGGAGGCCCTAAACCTTATCATTTTTGATAAAGTTCCTATTTTCAAGGAAAATATGATTTTTAAATGTGAAGTTTAGTGAATGATATATAATCTGATAGTTTATGACATTAACACCACAGAGAGAAAATATATTATCTGCTATTGAATTTCTACTTCATAATTGGGTATTTTCTTATAAAAGAAATATTTTAAGCAGAATAGCAACTTGAAAGGGTAGTAGCCATTTTTGTTCTTTTAAAAAAGATAGTTAATGCTAACATGCCATGAAACTACCTCTTAAGCAGTACTTGTAGCAGAACTATTATTTTGGAAATCTGGGACCATGAACTCAAATGTCTATAGGTCCAATCAGATGATGACCGTGGAGAGTATCTGTCTGCCAGATGAGTCAAACATTACTAAGGTCTATCTTACCGGTTTTAATGCAAGTTTTCTCAAGAAAGTATTACTTTATCTTACTTTAGAACACCATGAGTCAATAAAGTCTCTACATGTAATTTGGGTACTATTGGGATATTTTGTATTTTCTTCAATAAACAAAAGTGAATATATCATACCTTTTCAAAGAATGTCTTGTTAATTGAAGATGCTTAATAATTTTAAGGGTAATTAATTGTGCTAATTTGGGTTTATGTAAAACCATTACTTTAAAAAGTGCCATTTTGACATTGTTAATATAAAATGAATACCAGATTTTTTAATTATCTAAATAGAAAGATATAATTTTAGACATATAAATAAACTAAATCTTATTTATTTCATTAATATAAGTGAAACTTATCAGATGTGAATGCTTATATATGTTTCTAAAATCATAAAAAAATCTACCTAAAATGGCGAGATCTAATCAATTTTAATCAATCCCTGACTATATGAAAAATCCCCTTTGTGATAACCAATCACTGTAGAAGTTAAACAGTTCCCATGTTTTCACTTTATAAGCTGTCCTGTAACCTAACATATTTACACATCATTTCAGTTTGGGATTTGGGGATTTGAAAGCTTTCAGTTTGTGAGCTATTCCTATGTGTACAAAAACTGTTACTAAATACTACTTTATTGATCAATGGCTTTCATTTGCAGTTTCTGAATTTTATTTTGTCAGTATATTTTACTGATCTAAATGAAAAGTGCTAAGAAAATATAATAATCTATTATTTTGCTTTTTGGGATTCTTTTTTGTGTAAAAGAAATGGAATGTGGGCCAGAGGTATGTGTATTGAGTGGATTCACCAGAGACAGAGTTGGGTGCAGAAAAGGCGAATCTACTGAAATACAGTGCTGAGGGGAGCAGTGGACAAGACTGGAGAGGTCTGCTGCACCATATACGGGTCAGCTCCCTGGTCAGGGATTAAACTCAGGCCTTTTCAGTGGCACTACTGAGACTTAACACTCCCAGGCCACCAGAGACGCCCGATAATCTTTACTGGAAAATAAAGAATCAGATTCCCCAGGCAATAATTTCATTGTCAGAAACTATAATTTATACTTAAAAAATAGTGGATTTCAGATATAAAGTATTTTTAAAGATATATTTTTAGGAAAGTCCATAAATACAAGAGAATAACTAGAACTATAAATATGGAAGAAGAAAAAAAAATTAAAAAAAAAATAAATATGGAAGAACACCTGGAATGAGACCTCCACCAAGATAGTCTTGAATCAACGAAAATTTCAAGACAAAGAAAAAATATTGAAATGGTCAGGGAAAAGAGGTAACTGGAAAAGCTAGTCCCATCAAGCTTACATCAAATTTCTCAGATAAAATGGTATAAGTAAGGATAAAATGGAATGATGTATTACAAATATTTAAAGATAAAAATTATCAGCCAAGAAGGACATATTCTGCAAGACTCTCCTTTTGATATGAGTGAGAAAGAAAGGCTTTCCCAGAAAAACAGAAGCTAAAGGAGCTAGCAAACACCAAATTGAACCTATAAAAAATGTTAAAGGACCTTACCTCCTAAATCAAAGAGAAGAAAATTCAACAACAACAAAAACCTGAGACAGCAAATAGATATAACCAGAAAACTAAGATAAAAATGGCATTAATAAATCATCATATGGCAATAAACACCCCAGATTAACTGAATTCACAATTAAAAGGCAGAGAGTTTGAATGGGAAGACAAAACTCAGTTTTTACACTCTCTAGGAGATACATCTGAGCTCTAATGGTAACGTAAGTAAGTAAATGGCTAAAAACCAATCCTACAAGCAACTGGGTCCCCCAAAGAGGTAGGGGCAGCCATACTTATACCAAATAAAATAATTTCAGCTAAGAAGGGTATCAAAGGACAGGGAGATATAGAAGGATTATGCTAAGCAAAATAAGTGTGGAGGAGAAAGGAATACGCCAAATGGTTTCACTCACAGGAGCAGTATAAGGAAACAAAACAAAGCCAAGCTAAAAACAAACCCTAGAAATCTGACTACAAAACTAAGACTACCAGTGGGGGATGGACAAAAAAGGGGGACGGGGGCATGATTGGCTGTGGTGGAGAATGATGCCTAGGTAGTGCATGTGGTAACATACATCTGAAGAGGTGTGATCCTATATCTCTGACTCATGTGCACTGTTGTAAACCAGTGTTACGTCAAAATTTTAAAAAGTAAAAATTATGGTATATAATTTTAAAAGTTGGATTTTCTTACCATAATAAAGAAGAAAAAAAGACAAGTTTTCATAAAATTCCAGAAATACTTTCCACTTTATTTTGCTATAATAAAGAAAAGCTTATTTAAGTGCTTAGGTCTTCCCTGAAATGCACTGTTTTGTGTCAAGCTATTGAATCCAATGATATATATTATATGAGATATCTTTATATAACACAATCCTGTATACAAAATATAAGTACATTCTATGGCACCTATGAAACAAGATTTGCTAAAACTTGTGGTTTCTTTTCCTTTATGTAAGTATACTAAATATATAACTTCATCATATGTGTTCAAAAGACAAGAAACTTGAGAAACATATTTTAAAACCGTGCTTAAACAAGTGATTTTTTTTTTTAACTTATAAGCAACTAAACTTTGGCTCAGGTAGAAAGGTTCTACTTCAAAATACAAACTTGGAGCCCTCTGTAATTCTCTAAAACTTTTAGTAAAATGTTGGTTCCCAGTAGTAAAAGCTTATTTTTTTTCTATAGCAATTAAGCCAATTGTTTTGTTCAATTTAATAGAAAATGGAGAGCTGAATATACAGAATAAGGTGAAGTTTTAGCTTAACGTGACTTTGATTTGATGAAAGCAGTCAAGTTCCCAATTCAAGTTCAATGCCTATTTGGATTTGGCTTTTCAGTTCACTAAGCCCAACCAGAGAATCAATACAAATTATCAGTAATTTGTCAGCATTTGATAAATGACTTAATACCAGTGAGCTGCCACTGATCCTATGTCATCTTCATCTGGCTAGGTCAGCACATTTTCTTCAGACTCTAAGAACCTTTAAAAAACGGCAGCACAATAAAAACCATGTACTTAAAATCTTAACCCATGTTTGTCTAGTAAAGTGTGTTTATGTTGAAAGTAGTGCATTATGTAATATGATGCATTTTATTTATTTGATAATCTAAGGTTAATGATAATGGTGAACAATTTACTAGGGAATATGTAGAAAGCAGGGAAAAAGATATATCAATATATTTCATTATTTAGATATTTCTTCCTGTAATAATTGCTTATGAAACACTAGGATTTTTTTTCTTCTAGTTTTCTTGTGTTTCATCATTTTATTCATCTGAAACAGATGATTAAAGAGTTAATGATCAAAGGGCCACAGTTTTATCAATATTTAGACTAACTAGCTTAAAAAAAGAGAAAATCTCTATTTTAACATAACTTCTATTGACCCTGTTGTCCATGTTTAGGAGTGGCTAGAGGGAAATGGCAGGATGACTGGTCTCACCTGGGCTTTCTTAACAGTGCCTGAAAACAAAACTTGCATGGTAATGTTTTATTAGAGGGATGTAGCCCCATGGAAAATGGATTGAAAATTTGGAACAAAAGCAGAAAAGAGCAAATATAATGTGTGTTAATCAGCTGGCTAGAGCTTCCAAATAAACACATCTGCTTTCTCAGTCAAGTGCCATGTCTCCAGAGATGTATTATGGAACCACCGAGTTTCTGGATGGCCCTAGATTCGCTTCTCACTTGTCCAAAGTCACCCCGGGAGGCATTGCTTCCCTGGCACTTTTACATTCTGTTGTACAGCCCTTCTAGGCACCCGCTGATGAAGCCAGAGCTTCTGTGCGCAGTCTCATCAGAGCAAATGTAGAGCAATATCTTTTGTCAGCTGGCACTGCATGTGAGAGCTTCTACTTCTGTGGTGACTGCAGCAACACAGCAAACAGCTGCAGCATTTTAATATCCTGGAATGGCAGAAGCCAATGGCTAGATCATTCTAGTCTACAAGTAAGGTGATTGGCCAAAGTCTGTTGGGTGGCTGGGAAGCATATCTGGAATAAAGCATAAACAGCCTGGTAGGATAATGTGACTCAATCCATAACCACTTTAATGCCATTCACTCTCAAAATTTAAGGGTTTAGTTCAGTATAATTAATTTTAAAGGAAAAACAAAGTTGTAGGCAGAGAGTTGGTAGACATTTGGGAGAAGAAATAAATTAGGTTTTAGATATCTTGCTTGTGTTCTGAGTGAAAATATTTTGAGTGTAGGACACTGCAATTTCTCCCTCCCTCTTTGCAAATAGTAGTAAGAAATGTTCTCAGAAAAGGCTAATAAATTAATCTTAGGCTGGGAGAACTTTGGCTTATTATACTTGAAGTTTACTTCCCTATGCATTGTATTCTTCCTTACTACTAAAGAAGCAGTCTACTTACTTTGTGAGGACAGCTTTCTCCTTTTCTTGCCCTGATTTCTTCCTCCCTATGCTTCTCAAAAAAAAAAAAAAAAGGCAAAGTATCATAATTTGTTCTATATTTGATATCTCCTAAATTAGCTTACCTCCTTAAAAATGTTTTATCCCTCTTTGTTAGTTTTTCTTTACAATATAATGCAGATGCACAAAATCACACAAAACATAAATGCACAGCACAAGGTGCTATTACAAAATTACAAAATGTCAGAAAAGAATGAAAATCTCAGTCTTATGATACAACTTTTCTCATTGACCCTCCTTCCACTCTGCAATTATAAATAATGCAATATAAAAAGTACACTGTAATATAAAATCTATGTATCATGATTCTAGCTTCTGTCACTCTGGATAACTTGCCATGTTTGCTCTTAGTATGCATAGAATCATACAGTTTGTAATCTTTGTATTTTTTTTTTTACTTTGCACAAAATTATGTTTATGACATTTCTCTATGTGTTGCATGGATAGCTTATGCATGCATAGTATACCCTACTAGAGATATATAATATTGCTTTATATGAGAATATAATGATTTTATATATCCATTCTGCTACTGATGATTATTTGGTTTGTTGCCTGTTTTCAGTTATAAGGAATTTTATTATGAAGAACTGATACATGTTCATTGATATGTATTATTACAGTTCTTTTGGTATATTATTTATATATTATTTATGTTCCCAGGAATAAAAACATTGGGACAGAAAACTTACACTTTTTTACTTCAGTAGAAAATGCCAAAGAGTGTTCACTATACTGGTAGCAATTTATACTGTAACCACAATGTATGTTTTCACTGTTTTTGCTACACCTTGAACTTTAGCCTATTTTTTCCCCTTTGCTCACTGTTGTGTGTTTAGGGGTACACAGTTATTTTATAGTGAGGTTTATTGATTTGAGCATCTTTTCATAAACCTCATTTAGATGTTCTATTCTTTGAAGAGCTTATACAAGACTTCATTTCATATTTTATTAGATTATACTTCTTATTGATATTTGAAGGTTTATTAAATTTGGCTAAATGTTTTCTATTGGTCAAACAATATGCAAATATTTATTTCAATCTCCAGATTGGCTTTTCACTGTCTTTTAATATCTTGGTCAGTTTATTAGTATTTTCATTCGGGGTAAGTAGTATTGTGCCTGTTTTAACAAATATTTCCCTACACAAGATTTTAAGTATGTTCTTATGTAGAAGCTGGTGGATTACATATGTGTAGGTGTTTTCAACTTTAGATATTTGTTGGATAAACACATATAAGATGTAGTTAAGTGCCCGGCCTTACCCTAACACACCACCCTTGCCAACCAAAACAAGTAAAGCTTCCCTCTTTTGCCTTTTTCTCATGTCAGGAGAGTTGATAGAAACTAGACAAAAGACAAAGAAAACAGCATCAGCAGATGCCAAGGAATGTGTTGTTTGCTAGGCACAGGAAATAAGTAAGAGAATAGGAGTTAAGGTTAGGATGAGAGAAAAGGAAACTACAAATTGCTAGAATTTAATTCAGAGTAAGTAATAAAGCTAATCACCTCTGCTACCTATCTATCAACTCCTTTCCCCTTCTGCCCCCGCCCCAGACGTGCGGGTCAGAGCTAAATTAGAAAAATGGCAGATATTTTAACTATATATGTAATTAGAATTTGTCTTTGTTTTCTCAAAGCTGAGGGTATGATTGTTTAGCAAGGAGCATCTGGGAAGCTATAAGATCTGTCTGAAATACCAGCCAGAAGGATTATTAAGAAACATTCAGTGGAGTGCAATTTAAGGCAAGGAAGGCAAGGTCATGTGTTTAGAGGTGCATACATGGCCTTGTCCCTAGGGCATATCGAAAGAAAACCAACATGATTCAATGAAAAAAAGTATTATTTGTATAGTAGTGTTATTTATTGGAACCAATCATCATTCTTCTTATTTTTTTTTTTTAATATTTATTTTTGCATACAAGAGCTAGGGTAAAGTTCAGAGGCAGGGTGGGGTGGTGGCGGTGGTGAGAGGATTCACCAGAGACAGAGTGGGGAGCAGAACAGGCAGATCAAGTAAAATACACTGCTGAGTAGGATCAGTTAGCTAGGCAAGCAAGATTGTCAGTGCCGTGTGGGTCCCCTCCCTGGCCAGGACTTGAACTGGAGCTGTAGTGGCTGTGGAAGACCCACAGTGCTGTGCTCAACCTCTTACACCACCAGGGAGGCCCCATTATTATTATTTTAACCCTTCATGCTATAACTTTTATCAAGATAAAGTTGGTTTATGATATTGTATTAGACTCAGAGATACAAGATCACACTTCGTCCGTGTTTATCATCACTCTATACAGAATTTCAAAATTCAAGCATTGTCTTAGTAGTAATCTCCAAAATATACATTATAAGTAGCTTCATGTGAAAAGCTCAAATTTATGAACAATTATTTTTTATAGCAGACAGAATTTTTGTATTATATGAGTAAATGGCATTAAAAGTTTTATTTTCCTAATTGCTTATACAAATGACAGGAAGAAGTTTCATAACAAAATGACATTTTTGTTTCATAGAACTGGTATTACTATGCTTTATACTTTTCCTGTAGAAAAGTTTTTGAGTGATTCCATTTTGGTTTGTTTTGTTTTAATATCAGAAGAGTGACTGTCCTTCAGTGATAAAGCCATATGTCCATCAATATGTCACTCAGATTTTGAAAAGCATAAATACATTATTTAGAGCAATGTCATTACAGTATGATTTCTTTTAGAGGAATTTTGCCTCTAGAAACTGCTCTCCACCGAGTAGTTAAAAACCTCAGTTTCATTCTAATCTGAACAGTGGTGTTTTCACTAAGTTCTCAAGAAGCAGAAGATATTATAAATTTATCAAATGCATATGATAAACTATTGATCTAAACAAAGAAACAATTATATTAAACTACTGTGACTGTTTAAAAAATGCACATGTAGGGCCTCCCTGGTGGCGCAGCGGGCTGAGCGCCGCACTATGAATCATCCACTGCATGAGTTCGTGAGTTCAATCCCCGGCCCCGGAGGGGACTCACATTGTTCATCAGACCTCTCCTGCCTTGTTGGCTGCAGCAGTATGTTTCAGTCCATCTGCCTGTTCTGCTCCCTGCTCTGTCTCTGGTGAATCCTCTCACCTCCCTAGACTTTGGCCTGTACCCCAGCTCTTGTATGCAATAATAGATAGATAGATAGATAGATAGATAGATAGATAGATAGATAGATAGATAGATAGATAGATAGATAGATAGATAGTAGATAGATCTTAAAAAAACATTAAAAATAATGCACATGTAATTTTGAATAAAGTAGCAACTATATAATTAATTTTATAACAGTAATTACATACTTCTTGAGTTTCAGGTGCTAGAAATATTTACTAAGAATGTTCTAAATATATGAAAATTTTACATTGCAGATTTTTGGGTAATAATATATAAAGTTTCTGTATTAACCACAGTTCAGTAGGAAACAACACTCTATAAACTTAGGGGATGTTTAAGTAAAATGTAGAGAAAAGAATAGTTTATGAACTGTAAGACATATAAAATTTAAATTGTAATTTTTGTGGTTAGAATAGACTTCCAACTCTCAGATTTAGGTTAAGTAATGCATTTAAAAGTCAATACAGCTTACCATTCTTTCCTGTTTAAGTTTAGAAAGGATATGAACTTTTTATTTTATCTGTTGTATATCAGACAAATCTGCTGAAAGAAATAGTAAAACATTTAGAAAAATTTAGGGTAATTTCAGATCACTCAAGCTCACACAGAACATTGTACCTTGGGAAACATAGGTATAGCCATGCTCATATTTTAAAATTGAGCATGTGAATGAAAATGGCTTCCATATCAGTTCAGAGATTGATATTTTAAGTCATTCAATTCACTGGACATTTCAGAGTCGAACACATGGGTTTTAACTAGACTATTGTTTCAATACAACATAAGATTTGCACAAACACATAAAATGTAATTATGATAAAATATGTTTATTTAGAGTTTGCAAATGAACACATTAATTTGGGTTACACTTACCCGAAAGACATTGTTGCACAGGGCTCTAGTTTTGAATGGTTTTACTAGCTGGAATGTCATCAGAGTTTACTAATTTGAAATGCCCACTGGCAGTACACACTTCTCTCTCCTGTCTGCATCATCGTAATGCTAAATAGTGGGATCCAATTTGTTCTATGAACTTGAACCTATTAATTTATATAAAATATAGAGAATACTTAGTAACAAAAATTCTTCCTTTCTAAAAAGTAAGGAAATATAAATTTTTTTTCTCTCATTTCATCAACCATATATTGGTTCTTTTGAAAATAATATTTTTGGTGTAAAATAAATCATCCCATATATAATAAATCTATAATCTTAGTGTTCAAATATGCATCCTAAACATATCATGTGGTTATAACTCAAAATCAAAAAATATATCAAACTATAAGGTAATAATGAGACATGGAAAGAAACATAATAGTAAGCATGTGAATTACTGTCTGTATGTTTTACATACTGACAATGTGTTTTCACTTCTAGAGACGTCCAAGTGAAGGGTGAAATTATTAGTCTAGAATTACAGTTAATATTGGACAGATTTGAGGAAGCAATTATAGAAATGCATTATTTTCTTTCTTAATGACTCAAGAAGTAGTCTACTTCTCTGTGAGGATTACTTCCTCTTTTTCTTGCCATGATTTCATTCTCCCTATACTGTCGCAAAAAATAAAATGCAATAGGCACAGTATCTTAGTTTGTTCTATTTCTGATATCTCCTGAATTAACACACCTTTTTAGAAGTGTTTCATCCTGCTTTATTAGTTTGTTTAACTTTCTATTCAGTATAATGCACATATAAAAAACCTTTGTGATAGAAACATGTAAGACTCCCCATTAGTTGATTTTCAACCAAAGCTACATTTATACACATAAATGGAAATAAGGAATTCAGAGAGAGAGGGCTAGATCATGATTTCATTTTAGACACATTGCAGAAGGAAATGGACATGCAGAAACTAAATGCCTTTGCCATTGAAGGAAATGGGACTGAATGTAAAGATTGCCAAATTCTTATTTCTAGCTATAGGTGATTTATTCCCATATGTTCCTGAAAATATGTCATTATATGCACCTGACAGAGACAAGTGACACAATTCAGAGCTGACTATCATCAGACCATCAGAATGTAGATGTTCCTGTGTTCCTAAAACCAGACCAATAGGTATAAAGTTAAAATTTCTTGTCCTATGAGGATTATGAGAACATTGAGGGTTAAAAACATGCATCTATATTAAGGATGGGATTTGCAATTCATTGTAAAACATACCATTGCTTTTATTAGGCAGCTATTTTTGACTTATAAATGAATGAACCCACATTATAAATATGTATATGTGTTTATTCTCAAGGAGAGCCCAGAGGAAGTAGAGAAAATGATTCAAGTATACAGCCCCTCTCAGTAGCACTTCACATGGAAACACACGTGCAGTGTTATAAGAAGGTCAGGTTTTCTGAGAGTTAATATAGAAATCAATATTCTTCTATGGAATATAGATACAACATGAAAAAGACATGAGCTATTTGGTTAGCTTCATAGAAAGGATTGTTCCTTAGGGAAATTAGACTAGCAATTGGGTCACTCATCTGTTATTGAATTTTTGTCCAGCAAAGTTGTTTGTGCTCTGATCAGCAGCAACTTTTATTTATTATTGAAATATTTCCAGTACAGGTACCATAGGAATTAAATGACACTGTGTGGGGGGGAGGGGAGAGATAGGGGTGCATCTTGTTTATAAGGTAATAATTCTATTAAGTTTAGAATTAACTTGGATATTAAAGATCTCTGAGGACCTAGTAGAACATGAGCTAAGCCACACTCTTATCCTGATTATTAAATGCAAAAAATACTAAACAAGTTCTTTAAAGAACACAAATTCAAAATAATAATTAAAATCAATTTATTAGAAAGGTTAGGGATAGCATTATTTTACTTACCTTGGATCATGGTTTTGATACTGTATTGTAAAAAAATAGCTAGGCAAAACTAAATATATTTTTAATAATTTAAATGTTTAGTAAATAAGCACCAGGCATTGGACAATTTTCAAGGATACCGAGATAGATAGGTAGGCTACAACTGCCATGTAATACGCCCACTAGTAGAGAAATAGGACCATATGGATGACAGTGAATAGTGTTCACATCATATATTGCACTTATATTGGGTTGTAAAGGATTAGAAGATGTTTGCCTGAGGTAAATTTTCTCATTTCCTTGGATAACTTTAATTTTCAAAAATCTTGATTTTGAAGAAGTATATATCTTTATGTGAAACTACTGTAAAACTTATCTCTAAAATACAATCAGTGAAAGAAAATAATTGTAGTTAGTTTCCCCAAGAAATTCCAGTCACTATGAACAGGAAGTAACTGTCCCTATTTTATGTATTTAAAACTTGTAATAATTGCCTTTTTTAGGTTTTCCTGCACAATTAGCTAACTTTCCAGTTCTCTTGAGAGATATGTTTGAGTTGAAGTACTGGTAAAAAATTAAAGTATACAAAGTGTATTGATAACCAATGTTTTGATGTTGCCTATATTTTGAAGAAAAGCTCCAAGGACAAAGTCTTTAGGAATATTTTTCCTATGGTTCTCTTCTTTCACTATTAATTGGTATTTTATTATTTTATTAAGATTTTTATCTTTGTTGTCTCACTAGATTTTTTTTTAATTACAAGAATTATGATTTTGCTCTGCCTCTCTCCTTACTTATATATCTTTCTCTAGTTTATTTCTGTGACTGTTATAATTTCTATTGTTCCTCAGAAAATTTCCCCAAATCTGTAATATCTACTTTATAGGTATTGTTATTATTTTATTTCAAGTATGGACCATTCCAGTCATTCTTGCAATGATTTCCCTGTTACTCTTTACACTAATCAATTCTCCTTGAAGCTTATGAGATCTTCCAAAGCTCAGATTGTGTCTCTTTTCACATAGAGTACTTTAGTAATAACCTGTTGAACAAAACAGGAAGTCCACACACTTCATTCACAAGATTTTATTTTTTTTTCCTATGGTCATCTCTTGACTTTCTGCCTCTGTATTCTGTCTTCCTCTGTACTACAAATATCACTACATTCTCTCCACAATAAGGATCTCACCGGTGTTTATCATTGCCATAAAATTCATTGTTTGAAGTTTGCTTCTCCACCTTTTGAATAACTTATTAATCTCTTGCCACTGGTATTTCTTAATTTTTCAGGCAATATATCATTAAACATACATACTTTTACTAAGTAATGCATGTCTCCAAATATGAGTTAACACATCATTTATTAATGACCTAGCTTTCCTGAAGAAGTAGGGGAGTGTGTGCACTTGTGTATGAGCATGTGTGTTTTTATATGTTAAGAAATGAAAAAATGATAAAGGATGAAAGAGAACAAAGAAAGGATAAGTGATAGAGACAAAGAACAAGTAAACTGAAAAAATTCAAAACAAAGTCTGCAGTCTTAATTTAACTTAATCCAGAGTTGTCTCAATATTTGAGTGATGAGAGTAGCAAATTTCAATAATTTCCCTGTAAGTAATAACACTACAAAATCCAGAAGTTATATTTTTATGGCCAAAACCACTTAAAGATGGAGCAAACTGCTTAGCAAATTTAGGCAAAATTCCCAGCAGCTTGATTTTGATTATCTAGGCAATTGAAGCAAAAACAGTTTAATGCTTGAATTAAGCAAGTGATTGCCTAAACTCTTCACTTCACTTTAGCTATGGAGACGAGCACCTCATTGGCTTCCTCCCTACTTTTACTTTTTCTGTCACAAGTCAGTAGGCAGTTTCATGTATACATATAATTTAGAAACTCTAATTACTTAACTGGTAAGTTTATATAGTGCACAAGTAATAAAGAAGGAGGGAGATTGTTTACATGGGCATATTATATAGAATCGTTCTAGGAATTATTTTGGTAAGTTGTCTCACTAGAAAATAAATCTGAACACTAAATGTAGAACTTAAGTTTCTCAAAACAAAAGGAAAAAATATATACTATTAAAATATCAACCTGCAGTATTTTTTCATCTCTATTCAGATATATAAGAAGTGCTGACCATGTGCTACCTGTAGTCTTAATAATCTGCATTAGCAGAAACGTGTATCTTGGTATTTGAACATAATTAGATTCTTAGAAATTTCTCATACATATTTAAACATTGTAAATTAAGGGGGTTATAATTACTCTCTTAGTTATAAAGGTAAATACATTAATTAGTTTTGACTCTATTGTATTGTTAATTTAAAAAAAACGCATTTTCTCTCATGATTAATTTATTTTACCTTCCTATTATAATTCTTTATTTTTTTCTCACTAAATTTATGCAAGTAACTAATTTGTTTTACATTTCCCAGCCATGTATCTTACTAGGGCTCTACATTTAACATCCTAGTGTTGTAGCATACATTATATTTTAGCTAAATAACCTATGTACAAGGTAATAGGCTGAATACAACCTGGCAAGAGAAAACTACCCACCAATGAAAAAAAAAAAACAAAACCCATTCTACTTTATTAATTGAACATTAACTTCCTTCAGTGTACTCCCTTCTTTAAATATTACCTTAACAATTATTTATTTTCTTGTTCCTTTATTTAGCCTTTTGCTTTCAAACCAGATGTTTTGCAAAATATAACACACATGGTGAAAGAGTATATAAAACTATCAATGTGCTGTGTAAGGTAGTATCATAAAATATTCTACTATGTAACCACCACATGATCAGGGAAATGAATATTGCCAGTCCCGCCAAGTGCCACAATTATGTGTTCGCCTAATAACTGGTGCTTCCTCTAAAATTAATTCCCTTAATTCATAGCAATTTCCCTTGCTTTTCATTTTAGGTTACTGCTAGTTCTTTCAGTCTTCTCCAGAAAACTGCCATTGATGATGTAGCATAAACAACAAATAATTCTCACATTTTAGGACTCTGGGAATTCCAAGACAGGGGTGCCAGCAGATTAAATTCTTGGTGAGGCCTATTTTCTGGTTTGCAGACAGCTTTCTGCACACTGTGCCCGCATATGCAGAGAACAATGAGATCAAAGTGCTCTCTCCTATCTCTTTTTATAAAGGCAGTAATACCAGTGTGAGGATTTCATTTCCAAATTTGACTACCTCCTAGGCCCCATGTCCAAATACTTTCAAAATGGACATTTAGGTTTCAATGTATATGTTATGGGGAGACCTGAACACTCAGGCTATTGAATGTACTCTCCAATTATTGATTCTAAAATTTTCTTAAATTTTCTCAGTTTTTGTAATTTCATAAAAGGAATCACATTATGGGCCTACCTGGTGGCACGAGGAGTTAAGTCGCAGCACTATGAGACTCTCCATAGCCACTGCAACATAAGTTTGATCTCTGCCAGGGAGTTGACCCATCTGGCTCAGCAGAACTTTCCTGTCTGGCCTGATGCTCCCCTCAGCAGTGTATTTCAGCAGATCTGCCTGTTCTGTTTCCGTTTCTGGTGACTCCTCTCCCCATCCTTAAACACCACCCCAATCCCCCACCCACCCCCACACCTCTGGCCAGTATCCCAGTATGCATAAATAAATCTTTAAAAAAAAAAGAGTCACATTACTTAAACATTTAATGAAAATTAGTAAAACTTGCATAAGTTACTGAAACTACCAGAGAGAGGGGGTGAAAGCTGAGAGAAGGCAAAAGGTGGAGGGAGACTAGTGGACCCAGGTGGAGAATTATTTGTGTTTTGGTGGTGAGTGTTGTGTAATAACACATTTTTAAAGAGCTGTGAATTTATAGCACAGAAATATGTGTGTATACTTACACATGTGTGTATGTGTGTATGTATATACATGTATTATATTATTTTCATAAAAATTAATTAGAAACAATTTCATTGATCCATGATTAAAAATGCGATAATTTGATGCTCTTTTTTCTATTTATTTGTTGGTGTACTTTCCTTGTGTTTCTATTTTAAAATATGTTCTTTAAAAAGTTTATAATAGAATTCTTGTTTTATAGCTGCATAAAATTCAAGGCAAATTGGAAGCTTGGCATATGCAAAATAAAATGACATTGTATTATCGCCTTTCCATCAATCAGTCTAATGGTTAGTATCCTACTACTCCTAAATTAATAATATTTAAATCAATGAATTATAACTTGCCAACAACTGATCATTGTACAGGCTGGTTTTAGAACTAAATTTTATAGTGTGCGGCAAAGTCTGAAGCTTTTATGTTCTTACTTCAAATGTTCATTTGGCAACTTTTTTTGATTTTGTGTGACAGAAGAAAAACACTACCAAAGGCTCTCAATTGAATTTTACCTTGTTGTTTGCTGTTTGCAAAGTTCTTTTCTGACTGAGGATTACAAAGCTATTATTTTTTCATTGACATTTCTTCAGAGACTTATATGAATATGAATAAAACTACCTTTCAGTATTAGATGCGTAGATATAAAGCACAGAAGTAAACAAAAAGTTTTTTGAGTGCAGTATTTCATTTTTCACAGTATAGAGTTTGTATAGTACAGATATCATATTTGCATTATTTCCACTAAGTGACTATGCTCCTGTAGGGACCTTTGTGATAGTATGTTCTGCTCATGTTCAAGTTTGTTGAAAATGTATTTATGAAAAACATTTCTCATAAAGAAAAAAGGTAACTTTGCTATTTGTGTTGGTTAAAGATCACCATGTCTTTTCTCTCAAAGCATAATTTTATCCACATCAAATCCAGAAATATTCAGGGTTAAGGCAATTTAATTTACTGTATTCTTAAGTTTCTGTATAAAACTAAATACTGAATTATATATCATGTCATTTGCTTAAGCTCACTAACACCACCAAATATATAGATTCAACTTAGTCAGAAATATTAAAATGTTTTACTGAGTGAGTCCATGCAGTAACAAAATTATCATTTATTTTTGATTTATAGTTGGTCAACAAATATCACTAATAGGAGTAATAGTTGACCTAAATATGTATATAGGTGTTTTCAAGATTTATATGGTCCTTTTTTCACTCTATATGATCTGCTCAGTAGTCTTATTTACCCCCTGCAAACTCTACTGTTAATTTATTACATCCACAAACACTTACTGAACCCACATAATATTCTAGTAGCAATGCATGAAACTGGGAATGCAATGTTAGTCAAAGCAGGCACCCTTTCTCTTCACATGGAATCTATTTCCTAATGTGTCCAGTACCTGCTGGTCATCCAAACATCTCACTTTGACATACCAATAGATCTTTAAACTTGTTTGTTAAGATCATACTGTCCTTCATCCTTTGTAATTTCCAGCCAGGGTGAAATTTGATAATTTTACTATGTTTTTGAACAAAAGTACCAGTTTAACAACAAAATAAATATTTCATATCAAAAAATTAAAACAAAACAAAACACTTTACTGGTCAGACTTCAAAATACCTTTCTTAGTTTTTAACAAATTCTTGTTATATTTTACTAATGCTTTAAAAATATTTGTTAGCAATTTTAAGAGAACCAAAGTACATACTTGAATTATTCCCTGGTGTTCAGTGTAGCAAACATATTGCTTATATTTTTATTTATAAAGCAATGCTCCTTAACATTTTGAGTTGACACCTATCACAATAGACAAGAAGAAAATAACCTAGAATAACCAGTCAGTGGAAAGCTTGGAGGGCTGCAGATATTATTCAATGCATCCCACTTATGAGGGCGATGTTGTTCAAAATGACCTTGCAGCAGATGATTTGGAGGTACTTGAAATCTTGCTTCAGCAGCAGATCTGATAGTTGTGATTTTATTTATTTTTTTGCCAAACTTAGCAGTTGGACACAACAGTATTTGCTGCAGTAGTGAAAAATCAATATGATTACCTCTTTGCCACAGGGCTACATCTAAGTACAGTATCCTGGACAACATGTATACGCATCACTCACAGATAATGTTGCATTGAAGGTGGTACCGGAATGAGAACAAATAACAATGGCATTCTACAGTACAAAAAGTTACAAATGGCATTAAGGTTTAACACCTCAATGCATTAAAAGGAACAGTTTTAGTTATCCTGTGGTATTAAAATAAAACTATCTTGTTTTTTGAGATCACAATCAGTATGTTGACCAAAAAGGGAGACTCAACATAAGAATGGGAAATCTTATATATTTTTATTATATTTCTGTCACATTAATAAAAGAAATCATCAACTCACTTCACCTTCTTTATTGTTCATTTAAAAATGCCATAAATTTGAAATAGCATTTAAAATAAAGTTGAAATATTAACATCATCCTTCAGCACATTGAAATTGGTGATTAATCTTGAATTACATTTTTAGTTCCAATAATGGGTAAATTGCTAAAAAGAAGGGAAACTACTTCAATTAAAGCAATGTGAGGGTTTATTCACCTTTAGAAAATTAACATTTATTCTATGTAAAACCAGAGAAGTATAAAATTACAATATCACATGTGTATTATGCATACACCTGGACTCATGATATTTATGTATATGTGTGTGTGTATTTCAACTTACATTTCATAGCTAATGACTTATTGGAAATACATTCAGTATATGTAAGTGTCTTGAGACAGAGCAATAAAACTGTAGTTTATTTTTCTGTTCATATTTATCCCAAGTTTATTTTCTATATTTTGTGGGCAATAGAATAACTATACCTTGGTATATTATTGAAAATAAAGTTACACATATGAAGGTTTTAACTTACAAAGATAATTTATTTATGGACTTCACTGTTAGTGCACTACTCTATTGACTCAGTCACCTGACATGCTATGATATAAATAGCAGATAACAGCCTTTCTGACTTGGAAACATTAGCCTCCATCAGGACTGGAGATTTGCTGTCCGTGACTTGGACCGTGGTTCAGGCTGTACTGTCTATAAAACTACTTACAAATTATGTGACAGATTCAGGCCACAATTCAGAGTCCAAATGGAAAAACTGTAAATCTGTAGACTTAGCATTGTAAACTAAATATATGGCTCAGAACAGGTGGCTATGCATAATTGCAAAACCCTATCAGAAGCTTTTAAAAATATTTATCCAAATAAGATATTAAACTATATTATAATATAAAATTCTTCAGTGGAGAAAAAAGGGTCTTCTGCATTAAATTTATGCATCTATTTTCAGAGTCAATTAATTATTCAAAAATAGGTAAAATTTTGTACCTTTTTTCAAGTGAGATTTGAGCATTGGTGAATTTAGGTACTTTATGAAGACCAGGATAATAGTTAAGTCAGTTATTAAATTAAATTCAACTTCAGGATAAAGGAGCAAAGTCTACATGTGCAATCTACTGGTCTAGGGATGCTTGACTTCCAGTTTTGGGAATGAATTAGTATCTAGTAGAGAGGTTGGGGGAAAAAGTGATTTTTTTTTTATCTGTATGTATTTCAATCTGCCATTTCATGTTGAATGATAAATCAGGTTGATGAATTGTGCCAGGCCCAGATGTGGTGGTTTCACAGTGGTAAATCTTGATTTTTTCTATTGAAATGGGTTATTATTTTCCATTTTTATGATACTAGTGCTTGCTAGTGGTTTAAAAAATATACTGCCAATACAAAACAAATGAAGTGTTTTTGTCCTTGTATTCAATTCTTACCTGCTATAATCTATATCCATTTTGCTTTTTATAAATTTTATTAAATGCTTTCATATTGTTTTTTCTTTTCTTTCTTTAAAAGCTATGTATAACATTTAACAACTTATCTTTCCAGTACACAATATACTGACTATAGTCATCATGTTGAACATTAGATCTTTAGGTTTATTAATCTGATACAATACAACTTTTACAATTTTTTTAAAGATTTATTTATTTATGCATACAAGCACTGGGGTACAGGCCAGAGGTATGGAGGGTGAGAGAATCCACCAGAGACAGAGCCGGGAGCAGAACAGGCAGATCAACGGAAGCACACTGCTGAGGGGAGCAGCGGGCACAGCAGGAGAGGCCGCTGTGCCATGTGGGTCCCCCCTCTGGCCGGCAGCAGGGATCGAACTCGTGCTGCAGTGGCTGCGTTCTGCTTCATAGTGTGTTGCTTAACCCACTGCACCACCAGGGAGGCCCAACTTTTTCAATTTTGACCAACACTGAAAGGTTGACTTGTGTTCTACTTTTCACATGAACTTAAGAGATTGTAAACCATATCACTCAGAACTTGAAAATATTATAACATAAATATATAGCATTCACTTTATATATAATTGGTATATTGAAAATAATTTTTTCCCTGTCCAGTTCTATTAATTGCTTTGATTTCCAAAGTGGTAACCAACCATATATTTAAAATATACTCTTATGGTTTTATATTTATACTGTATACTTACTTATTTTTAATATAATTCTTAATTGAGAAAGCATTGGCCCAAGGTAGTCCCCCATCATAGGTCATTAAGATCCCTCCCACCTGCCCTCCTCCACTGGTCGACTCAGTCTTGCAATCAGATTTCAAGGGTCGTTTTTTGCTCTGGTCTGGTTTGACTCTTTGTTTTGTTACTCTCTGTTTCATATATGAATGAAATCATCTGGTTTGTCTTTATCTTTCTGTTTTATTTCACTTAGCATAATCCCCTCCAGTTCCATTCATGTTGTCACAAGTGGCAAGGGTTCATCTTTGAATAGCTGAGTAGTGTCCCATTGTATATGTATTGATTTAAACCACATCTTCTTTATCCACTCTGTCCTTGGGGATTTTGGTTATTCCATTCACTATTGTAAATAGTGCTGCAATGAGCATAAGATTGCTATCCAATCCAGTAAGTGTGACTTGAAAATTTGTATAAATTATGGACTAGGATTTTAATATTTATTTAAATCCCCTTTCCCTCAAGATTTCAAACATCCATGTGGGCATTTTGACCAGAAATGCATTTAATTAAGATCCTTATGCTATGCAACAAATAATCTCTTCATTAATATTATAACACCTTAAGTGAGTAATTTGTTCTGGTTCAGGTCATCCCCAAGCGGAGAAATATCTTTCTACACTTTAAAAGTGCTTCACGCAAATCCAGACAGACCTATCTCCTAACAGACTTTCTACTCCTATCCCTTAGCTCAAGTGAAGATTCTTGAAATGCAGATTATAATCATAAACAATATGAATGTAGACAGATGGTAAAATTTCTCTCTGATTAATAGTGTGAATTTTAACTTTGGAAACTTAGTTGTTCGCTAACAGCTTCACTTTCCTCATTCTTAAGATTTATAGGTTTTATAAGTGCTACAAAAAGAACCAACTTGAATTGTATCTGCTTCATTCAGGCTGAATTACTGCTTTAGAAGTAATCAGGCTTTTGATGTGCTTATCACCATCTGAAAGCAGCAACTTTTGAGGTAGTTCCTTATTTAATTACATGTTGACTCAAACTATAGATACAATTTAGCAGATGTTATTTTTAATATAGTTAACATTCAGAAACTTTAACTTCATAATTCTCTTCCTTTCTCTTCAATTTGCCCAATATACTTAATTTTTCAATGATTAGGTCATGCAGTGGAACATTTATTGAGTACCTATTTTGTTTCCAGAGATAAATAAACACATAAATTTAACAAGTGAGAAACTGACAAGAACCTTCTTATGCTGCTTTATTTCTAATGAGTATGTGCATATGTTTGTTTACAAAAGGTTGAGGAAAGACTTGTAAATTAATTGGCATAAGGAAAGGAATGTTAAAATGTTTTATCAGTTGAAAAATAAGTACTAAACTGTGGAAGAAAGTAAGATATATCAATTATTTACAACTAAGCATAAAGAGCCCATTTCTTTTAGAGTAATTCATTTGTGCTGAGTCTCAAAGAAGGAAACAAATCTCAGGAAGCCAAAAATGGATTGAGCATGGTAAAGAGATTATATATATAAGATACAGAGAGATCATATTAGAAATAAATTTAAATTTGTAGTAGGGAATTTGACTTTTGAAATCTTGCTGTTGTTTAGTTGAGAAAAAATTTTATTTTAAAAATAATCATTACAGAATAGATAGGAAAGAAGACAAAATTATAGAAATTAATCAGATTTTAAATTCAGAGATGACAAGAATATTCTTCTTCTTTCTCAGTTCTTATTTTCCTTTAAATTGATAAATCCCCTAGCCCAAATGATGGAGTGATTTGCACCTGCCTATACAACAGCCTGTGTGCAATATTCTTTTATTACATTCAACAAAGAAGTCACAGGAACATCTATTATATATTCTCTTGGTGAGTTACCAATAAGAAAGACTGTTTTAGATAATAATAATAATATCTAAAACGTAATTTCAGTTAAGAGGAATCTATATGTCTACTTAGGGCAAGCTTCTTTTTCTTTCACTAAAAAGTTGCAATGATAATACAACCACACATTTTTTATAGAGTCATTTTTTTATGTTTGGCAAAACTGAGAGACTCCTTCCAATCCTCCCTCCCACACATTGAAATATATATATGACATATATATATATGTATAGACCATAGAAATTAATAGGTAGGGGCGTCCACAGAGATCTGTCCTAACCTTTGCAATACACAGATTAGGAAACTGAGACAGTGTAGAAAAGTTTCTTTCTATCCTGCACAGTAATTTCTACTTTACATTTTTTATTTAATTTTATTCTTTGCATCTTCTAATACATTTTTAATACTAGTTATGTACCCAAGACTTAGTCAGGAGGAGAAGAAGCTGTGTTTTAAATTAAATTATATATTGCCAGCTTTCTAAATAATTATGGTATGCTTAGAATGTGAGCCTGGATAACAGAATAGATTTACTACCTTTAATAGTAATAAACTATAAGTTTATGCTTTTATTTGAATAATGTATGTAATAGTCTCTTAGCTAAAATCTAGATTTATGTCAAAATTTATGAAGTGGTTTGGTAGGTATTTTAATAGGAATCTCTCATTTTTACTGTTATTTTTCAAAAGAAGGGAAAGAAGGGGAACATAGCAGGTGATAGTCAAAAGTTATGAGCTCTCTTCTGGAAACTGATAAGGGAATAAAATAGATTTCCCCCTTTTATATACAGGTAGGGACCTTCATGATGGACTTGACTTAGCATCTTTAAATTATTTGACTTGTGTTAACATGTAATTTTCTAAGTAAAACACTTTCTCTATGAACTATGATTAGGGGTAGGTGTTACTTAATCTTTTTTTTTTAAAATATTTATTTATTTATGCATACAAGCACTGGGGTACAGGCCAGAGGTGTGGGGGGGGTGAGAGGATTCACCACAGAGAGCGGGGAGCAGAACAGGC
>JAGFMF010011679.1:775759-811527 GCA_019455555.1 Galemys pyrenaicus | reverse complement strand
CACAGCAGGAGAGGTCTGCCACACCATGTGGGTCCCCCCCCTGGCTGGCAGCAGGGATCGAACTCGTGCTGCAGTGGCTGCGATTTGCTTCGTAGTGCGCTGCTTAACCCACTGCGCCACCAGGGGAGGCCCAGGTGTTACTTAATCTTAACCTTTCTTCTGTATTTCATGACAGAACTAATAGTTCTAGAAAATAGCAAATGCAAGGGTTTTAAACAGAAATTTATCACATAAAATCATAACATTTGAAAATGTTTGTCCCCTTTTTAATAAACATGTTTTATTTTTCTGCAGACTATATTCAATCAATCGTTTCTATACACAAAACTTCACTGGTTAAAGTATATAACTTCTCATAAGTGAAATCCATATGATTCATCCTGATAAACCTTAAATCATTGGCATTTTAAAATTTCAAGATTAATCTTTAAAAGAAATAGAATATATATTTTATGCTAGTAGATAAGATAATCTCATATAAGTAGTATAAAACCCTCAAATTTTGAAAAACTGCATTAAATTGAAAGGTAAAAATTTAAAATTAAAAGACTGAGTAAATACAAACAAAGTAATACTCAGAAAAGTTTATATAGGTATACACATGATGGTAAAGATAAGCATATTATTTTTTAAGTTCAATGATTGTTAAATTTGATTACAAAATAAAATTCAGAATTTGTTTTGATTACAAAAGTTATATTTAAAACAAAAGTTACATGTAGACTGATAGTAAAGCATGCACTGAAAAACACTAACAAGAGTAAATCTAGAATAGACTGATAAAGTGAACATAGTCTTTTTAGTTTGACATACTAGGATAAGAATAAGATGCTATACAATGATACTTTTTTTAGTAATTGGGAAGTATTTGTGTTTGTGTGTGTGTGTGTGTATAAAATGAAACTATAAAGCACTATGAGATAAATTGGAAAATTTACCACTCTCCAAGATACTGGAGAATTATCAGTAATTCTCCAGTATAGTTTATGCAAAGAAAATATCTAATTATTTTATATATATCTATAATTATATATGTAATTATTTATCAAACAGATAGTAGTCTTAAAGCATGATTAAGATATAATAATTGGAAATAAATTGAATTATGACCCATGAACAGGTAAAACAAAAGCTGTTAACATACATTTTTCTGAATAACTCATGTTGAACTGATGACACTTTAAAACATAGATTTTTATTATATTCAAGAAATTGGAGGAAATTACATCAGAAGGAACTATGAGAGAAGTAAATCTGCAAAAACAGAGAATGCCAATAAAATTTTAGAACATATATAATGGAAACAAATAGAAATCTGAAGTTGAAAATTATAATTAAAATAAAAACTTCACCAGTGGAGACTAAAATCAGATTTAAAGTGGCAGTTGAGATTATCCCACCTGAAAAACAGAAAGAAAAAGCATGAATAAAATGAACAAATCTCCAAGACAGATACTATACCACATGCTTTGTGATATTGTAAATATTATGTTCAATCTTTAGACCTTACAATCTTCATTTGACAAGAATCAAGATTAAATAAATTAAGGCAGTCCATCTGAAAATTAAAAAGCCTGAAAAATATTTTATTATGAAGAACTATGTCTTTATTAAAACGACAGAATAATTGGGGAATAATTCTGCATTTAAAAATCATCAGATCAGCCTTTGTTGTGTGATCTTGGTAATGAATTTGATTCTGAAGTGAATTAATTAAGAATTTCCAATGATAATTACAAATGCATTACACCTTCGTGTTTGTTAAGTGATAATGTCTGGTTGGTCATTAATAACTCTTAAAATAATGTTCATTATCTTTCTAGTCATGCAGAGCCATAGTGAATCATCAAGCCTCCCGGCAGATATTTTACCTGGAGGGGACCTAAAATTTAGAGTGATGACAGTTTATTCTCTTTAGCTATTTACAAATCAAGACAAATCACATCATAAAATTAAAAAAAATAAACATTTCACTGTGATTTTAAGTACTGCTTAAGGGTCTTCTAACATCTCTCATTTGTTTCAAATTAAAGAATCTATGAAACTCAATTTGAAATCAACATTCAGATTAGCATTTGCGTGGAATTTAGAACTGTTATGCTTTCTGAACTATAAGTATCTTTTTTTTTAATTTTTAAAAATTTATTTATGCATACGAGAGCTGGAGTGTAGCCAGAGGTGGAAGAGGGAGGAGGAGGTGAGCGGAGGTGAGTGGATTCACCAGAGACAGAGTGAGGACCAGAACAGGCAGATCTACTGAACTACAACTACTGAGAGGAGCAGCAGCCAAGATCGGAGAGGTCTGCTTTCTGGTTCACCATGAAGGTGAACCTCCCTGGCTGGGGATTGAACTCATGCTGCAGTCTCATGCTGTAGTGGCTGCAGATAGTTTTATAGTGCTGTGACTTAAACCTTTGCACCAGCAGGGAAGCCCTGTATAGGTATCTTTTCTACATAGCTTCTGTCTACATACAGATTCATTTTCCACATTTAAATTAATTTTAAAGAAGTCTTTTAAAGTTAGTAATTACCCATCTAGAGTCACCCCATATTTCATTTGGTTTTTATATGCCTTCATTTGTATCACAAAGCAAAAAAATTTCATTTCTTTACCAATATGTAAACACCATAAATAGACAGGCAAGCAATCCATTCCTCAAATCATAGCTGTGGACAATTACAGTTACAGAACTTGAAGATGAGTTTGCTGTCTGAGTTCAAAAGCTATTTCTGAGAAAGAAAATAAATGACTTAGGAAAAATAAACTTTGAGTCATTGTTATTGGAAGATGACTCTTCAGAAGTATAAAGGGAGCTAGAAGTCTCTTTCTGTATGCTTTCCAACGTCCATTAATTTAGTCTTTCTTCTTTTCCTTAGAATTTGACACTAGGTACCTATACATTTCTGATATAACTATTTAGCATTCACAGGAACAACAATATAAATAGCACAGCTATTGAAACTTAGAAAAGTATCTAGCAAATACTAGCCTTAATTTCTCTTTAAAAGCTCCAAGCCATATATTGAAACATTAAAAACAGCTTGTTTTAAGAGCCTCAATTTAAAAGAATCCCATAGGAATATAAAATGCAGCAATTTTAAATTTCTTGCAAAATGATTCAAAAAGAATTGTACGCCAGGAAGAAAATAGGTCTTTTTTTCTTTTTTCTTTTGGTGGGGACAATTTTATCCGTATTAGAGATTTCAACATGAATATACTTAAAGCAGTAAAGCATAAATTTTACTGTGAAAAAATTAAACTGTTAGCAGCCCTATGTACCTTCTTTTGTGGATATTCCATTATGTTTCTATCCTATTGGTGTTCGTAGGCAAGAATGAAGAAGATAATTTTATCAATAATCACATTTTGATTTGATAGTCATGTATGGTGTGAAATAGTGGTCTAATTTTATTCTTTTGCATGTTGTGTTTCAGTAGTATACTATTACATTCATATATCCACATATTCTTTATCCACTTGTCTGTCCTTGGGTACATAGGCCCTTTCTACATTTTGACTAATGTAATTGGTGCTACAGTGAGCATTGAAATGCATATATTCCTTCATGTTATTGTTTTTGCATTCTTCAGGTAGATAGCTAGAAGTGATATTGTTAGGTTGTATGGTGGGTTCTCTTTTAATGATTTGAGACCAACCTGCTGTATTCCTTAGGATTTGGCCCAGTCTACATTCATGGCAACTGTATCCTTGCCAACACTTGTTGTTTTTGACCTTTCTTTTTTTAAATGCTTTTAAAAAAAGATTTATTTTTATTTATGCATAGACATTTCTTTTTATGCATGAGTTTCTTTTGTGTCAATGAAAAGTTCAAATGCATAGAAGAAGTAGAGTATAGGCCAGAGGTATGGGGGTAGGTTGAGAGGAGTCACCAGAGACAGAGTGAAGAGCAGAACAGGCAGATCTACTGAAATACACTGCTGAGGGGAACAGTGAGAGAGATGGGAGGGGTCTGCTCCACCATGTGGCTCAACTCTCTTTGCCACCAGAAGGGCCCTGTTTTGGACCTTTCATTTTCACAGGTTTGAGGTGGTATCTCATTGTGGTTTTGATGTGCCTTTCCCTGATAAGTTACTATCAGTATTTTTTCATATGCCTGTTTGTCACCTGTATGCCTTCTTTGGAGAAATGTGTATTTAGTTCTTATTCCCTTTATTTGATTGGTCATTTGCTTTCTTGTTGAGTTATACAAGTTCTTTATAGATTTGGAATATTTGAACCTTATTGAGTACATGATGTACAAATATTTTTTTCCCATTCAGTGCGGTGTCTTTTTGTTTCAATATTAGTTTCTTTCACTTTATGCAAGATTATTTTAGGTTGATGTAGTACCATTTTATTTTTACTTTTTTTTCCCCTTACCCTTGGAATTGAAAAGAATAAGAAAAAATGAACTTTGCTTGTGTTGTAGTTTTCTACTCACAAATTGTACTTTACAAAAAAAGTCACAATGAGTTTGGAAACTAGTTTTAGTTCATAAATAAATAGGAAAAGTAGACACTTAAGAGTAGAAATTGAGTTACAATATTTTGATATGTGAATATAGAAATTTATATATGTAATTAAAAACAACTCCTTTAATGTTCCTGTAAATTAGTTGGCTCTTTGGAAAATTTAGAGTAGTTAATATTATAAAATATGCTTTGTCCTATTATTAATGTCATTATGATATACAAGTAATTTAAAATGCTATTGGAGTTAAGACAAAGTGTTGGTCTCAATATTAATGATTTAAACTTCTTATAATTCCTACATCAATTAATCCCATTATCATTGTTTTTATGAAATATGAATGTCTACAAAATATAAACACAATTTAATAAATAAACTTGCATTGAGATTCCTTGAGCTTCAATATCATGAATTATTTTAATACTACAAATATAAGGAGACAGTCTATTGTAATAATTTGTAACTTTTAGATCTTTAATTAACTTTATTTTAATACTGCTAATATTAAACTGAGTTAATTTAACATTTGGCTATATATCTTGAGTTCCTTAATATAATACTTAGATAGCCAAACAATTTTCAGACAAAATAAAGTTCAAATGTGTTATTATATTGTTGTACATTAGTTATATTTCTCACTCTCTATGTAAGTATTGAATTATAGGATATGCAGTTTTCCTCAGCAATGTTTTATATGTCTTTAACTTAAAGTGGCTGATACATAAACTGAAATAAATGTGTGCTATCCAAAAAAACAAAACAAAAATGTATTCCTTTGCCTAACATATAATTAATTTATACGATTAACAGTTCAGTACAATGATTACAGATAAAAAAATGGACACAAGATATTAGATGTGCTTGTCTATTGTGTTTTTTAAATAAATGGTTATAATCAACAATGATGCAAATGAAGTTACAGATGTGTGTTATGCATCATTTTACTAAGCTAAAATTTATTTTAAGTGAATTTAGATGACAGTGTAGTCTACAGTTTGTATATTTGTCTATGTCTAAATATCTACATGTGCATATTTATTAAGATCAATTTAGAGGTTTATAAATAATACATATACAAATTTGAGGCCATATTATAATCATAAAACATCTGAAGAAGGAGAAATCTGTGTTTATAATGATTAAATATAATGACTGACTAGTTGGTTCAGTGTTAATGAAAATGTTAATATAGAAAGGATATGTGGATCCTAGGTTATAAATGTTTACATGACATACATTAAAAAGTAAGATTTTAATTTTAATTTTTTATTTATGAAAATTTATTTAATTATAATTTTATTTTACAAACATTTTTATGTGCTTATAAGAAAATATCTATACCCAGGTGCCTATCTTTTAAGTTACAAAGTTACAGTGCAATTGTTAATTAAAGATATTACTGTTCATATTATGAACAGTATAAGTCAAAGGTCTCAGATCTTTCATTCTTTGTAATATTTGCTTACTATCATAATAATCATTGATCTTGCCCATATGTGCTATAACAGTTTTCCATTTTTTCTCCAAAAACAGATGTTAAAGAAATGTAAATCTTGAAGGGAAATAAAGAGGTTCATAAAGGTTGAATTCCTCTAATGAAAAAAAATATATTAAAATAAAACTGAAGAATGTGAGAAGCAAGTCTTTCCATAAATAGAGGAACAGTGTCCTAGGCAGATGGAAAACTATTGCCCAAGCTCCATAGTTTGAGAAAGATCAGCAGGTCAGGGCTGCTAAGAGGGTCTCTAGGGTAGACGTCTAGGAATTATGTCAGCTATACAACAGTGAAGCAAATGCTACAGAATCTAGTTGACTACTATAAGGAATAACTCTTCTAAGTAGTACAGTCCTCAAAGGCCCATGATCTGATTTACATTTTAATGGAATTATTGTGCCTGTTCCTTTAAGCATAGATTCACAGGGGATAAGACAGCAGCAGTAGTAAGAGTTAGATCAGGGTGTATCCAATGTGATAGCTGGTGACGTGGTTAAAGAAGTTGAAGGGTTGACACATACTTAGGGAATAGCTGAAAGAATTTGGTAGCTGGAGATATTGAGACATGGCAACAGTACTATAGGAAAGATGAGGAAAAATCCAGGAGGAGCAAACTTGAACTTGCTAGAAATCTGTTTTGAAAAAAATGAAGAAAAAGTCTTATAAGGTGCCAGAGGGCATTAAACATACATACTTACAGAGCAGAGCAACTAAAATCAAGTAAGCCTCCAACTTTAGGATAGGTGATATTTGAGATTTATTAAGTTTATGGCAGCATAAGGCTTAAATTGCTCAAAACAAAGGTCATGTATTAAGTGAGTATGCAAACAATTTTAATAGGGACTCAACAACTGTATTTGTCATGCTAGCCTATAAAATTATTGGAAGATGGGCTCCAACATGAAATAAACTATGATTAAAAAAGTAGATAACATGAGATATGAAAAGCAGAAGTTAGCACAGATAACTTTATCTTCAATTCAAAATTAAGTTAAAATTTTATTTGCACATTGATTATAATGCTGAATACAACAATCAACATCCCTTCTTCAAAGGCAACATAATGAAAATACAAAATGATAATGCCACAACAAAAATATATAAAATACCATTCAAAAGTATAGAAATTAGACTGATCAAAAGTCAAGCTAAAGATTTGTTAACTATAGTGTTGTATATAGGACAATTCTAAGGCTAAGAAATAATTCTGAAGCTAGGAAATATTTAAATGAATGTTTAAAAATTTAGAGGTGAAAACTGAGAGAAAAATGTCCAATTAATAAATGTTAAAATACCAGAAATGACCATGACAAACAACATATATGGTGTATGCTAAAGAAAACATGAAAAATATGTTAAAATTTGAATGCATAAAAAAGGACAAAGAACTAAATGTTATTCAATAAATAATAAAAAATTAAAATGGAGTTAATTGTATATACTACTTATGAAAGACAAATTTGAAAAGTTGAACTTTTAAGAAAAAAATATGACAAGGAGATGCAAATTAAATGTAAGTAATAAGACAAAGGCAGATATTAAATAAGTCATAGATATTAGGGAGAAACAATTAAAGGAATATATTTAAATATTACTATTAACTATTTTAAATTTAGGAATTAAAAGAAGGAATCAATTGAGAATATTGAACATACTATAGCTGAAAGATTTTATTCAAAATAAAAAATTAATAAAAGAAAATTTTGAAAATTTTCAGAATGAAATCAAGGGTGGTAGATTTAAGTTACTAAAATTCCATTTCAAGTACTTATTTAGTAAAATTGAGGAACATGATAAAAACTTACATATAATACAATGAACAAATTTAACTTACAAAAAAGTAAATGTGGATACCACATAAATTTATTTTCCATTATATCACCAAGTTGTCATAAAATAATTCATTTTATGAAGAATTCTAAAATAAAGATTTAAAAATCTTCAAAAATTTATCAGAATTTTTAGGTTAAAATCTAATCAAAATGCTACTAAAATAAATGAATTCATGTTTTTGATAAGTCTTTCTAAGTTGCTTTTAATTTCAATTAGAAAAGAACATTTTATTGGGATTCTACTTTTAAATTATTACCAATGAACCTGAAGATAAGGACAACTAGCAAAGTCTCACAATGTTAAAAGAAATCTTGGATCAAAGGTAGATTATTTTGGGTCTCCCTGGTGGAGCAGGGTGTTGAGCACTGCACTGTGGAGCTTCCGTAGTCACTGATGTGCAAGTTGGATGCCCGGCCAGGGAGATGACCCACATGGTGCAGCAGACCTCTCCTGCCTTACCTGCTGCTCCCCTCAGCAGTGTATTTTAGTAGATCTGCCTGTTCTGATCCCCACTCTTTCTTTGGTGAATCCTCTCATCTTTCATACCTCTGGACTGCACCCCAGCTCTTGTATACTTTAATAAATAAAATCTTTTAAAAAATTGTAGATTATTTCTAAGATGCAAGAACCCCTGTTTTCAAATTTGTTGCTTGAAGCAGATGTAGAAAGTATATACAAGCTGAAAGATGATAGATAGACTCTTAGTTTCAACTGTGCTTTCACATATAATTTTCCTCAAAAACATTGTTGTGCAGAAATAAAGAACAATGACAATTCTTCACAGAATCTGCCCGTGAACTAGTAGTCATTTGTCAGGGTGTACTTATTTTAAGAAATGATAGAGGAATGCTTGGAGTTTGCAGTTGATACAATAAGCAGCCTAGCAGACACACTGATGTATCAGATTGCAGTTTACAAACCTATTTCACCAATATTTTTCTTTAGTTTGTAGAATATGCAACCTGGAAAATACCAGAATATTCCCACAGAGATGTCATCCGATTGCAGTACACCCCAAATCTGCCAATGTTCTGTATCATATGCTTTTAGAGATCAGAGAATATGCCAGCTATAGACTTTATTAGAATGGAATTCTGAATTAATTGATATGAAGAAATGTATCACCCATAGGGACAGTTATAACTTAATAAAGTCCTTTTGCTAAAGCACTATTTGAACATGTAATGACAAAAGACATTAATGACAAAACTAAAAATGTATAAAGAATTATATGATTTTTGTGGAAGTGTCTGGAAAGTCAGCCCCTTTTAGTGAAGTTTCTGACAGCGCTGAATTTTATGTATAACAACAAATGAAATTAAAAGAAAATAGCCTTTTTGAAGTGAGCTAGCATTGCTTTGTATTTACTTAGTGATTTTGTATCTGAAATGATTTTTTAAGATGTATTTGGAACAAAAAAATGTAATTGATAGGAAAACATATAAAGAACATTAAAATTTAAAAAGTAGAAATCTTAGTATTACAAACAAGAAAGGTTATTAGAAGAGATGTCAATAACCTCAAATTTTTCCTTTTTTATTGTAGCTACTGCTCTATTATTGAAAAAAGCCTATTTCAGACTTTGGGTTGTTTTTAATGTTTCATATGCTTATACATGTATGTGTAGATATAGACTTTCCTTTTTATCATAACATGTATGGTCTAATAAATATGACATTCCTTCCAGTATTGAAAATTAGTGTTTTAGGTTTTTAATCTTGTGCTATAATTCACATTTTCACTACTGGAAATTTTGGAAGAATTTTTTTTTAAAATTACTTTTATTCATGTTGCTATATTAGGAAAGACTCTCCAAAGATATTGGGGAATTCCTACTGATAGATCAAAGGAATACACTTAGTTAAAAAATATTTTAGTAGTTTTATTTTATTAGAATAATAGTAGTACTTGTATTGCAGTTCTTTGTCTCCTAGTATTTTTGAAACTTATTCCAATAAGTATTTTAGTGGACATCTTACTATTGCTGTCTGTGTACATCTGCAATCTCTCTTGGGAGAAAAAAAAAAAAAACAAATGGGGAAATGTTTTTCAAATCTATGCTTCATTGCTTCAGGATGATTAACTACTTCTATTCCTTACAAAGTAAGATCAGTCAGTCTTGCTTTCTGAATAATCAGCAGATTAGTGTCAACTGAAACTTGGTGATGGCTGGAAGCATGCTATTAAAAGAGCACTTTAAAAGTCATTATTAAATAAATGAATACAGTATAGTTATCTGTTTTGCAAAGCTATCATCTTCACTTTGAAATCTTGTCTTTCCATTTTACTTTTAATTAATGTCATGATAATTTGGGCTTTTACATCATGCGCCTATTAGGCGTAAAATGAAAGTATATTTTAAAATCCAATATTTTTACTTTAGCCAGAAATTTTATAATAGATGTATACACTTTATTTATCAAATGTCAATGACTTCCAACTTATTCTATAAACACGTAGCATATAAAATAGACAAGTCTGCTGTTATATCTGGGATCAATAAGCAACAGCATTTTTAAAGTACAGATATAAATATGTTTGCAACATCACATTTTAGTGAAAATATCATTGGAATATAATAGAAAGATAATGAGAATATTCACTGAATAATATACCAGAAAATATTAGAAGGATCATAGGATGATTGTGCTCATAATGATATAGCTGCACCAGGATTTACTCTCAGTAAAAAAGAGAACCTAAAAACATAAATTATTTTAGCATTAGAAAAATTATTTTAGCATTAGATAAAAGACAATAGGAAAATGCCCTGAGAGGATAGAAACAAAGAAGGTTAAGTTTTACAATCACGTCACTACTGCCTAGAAACACTATCTAGACCACGATGCAGGTGCAAGAAGTGGAGAAGCCAGCAGATGATGGCGGTCTTGCTGATTCGAGGAGATGAGGATTGGCGTTTAGAAAGGTTGAAATATTTGTGGAGCAAAGGGAAAAAGAGGAAACTGTGCAGAAAAGTAGCTCCAGAAACTACTTAGAGCTACCCATGAGTATTTCTGGCTAAGAACTAAGCTCCTCGTGCACAGTGAGAATCCATGAAACTAACTAAGCAAACTATACATCACTCTTCCAGAGTAAAAAAAGAAATCCATTTTTCAGTTGTGTTCCAGAACTTACATTCAACCCCCAACATGAAAGCCTCGATAATTTTAAGTTACAATCTTTATTTTTTTTTAAAGATTTATTTATTTATGCATACAAGCACTGAGGTACAGGCCAGAGGTGTGGGGGTGGTGAGAGAATCCACCAGACAGAGCAGGATGTAGAACAGGCAGATTGACAGAAACACACTGCTGATGGGAGCAGCGGGCGAGGCAGGAGAGGTCTGCTATGCCATGTGGGTCCCCTCCCTGGCCAGCGGCAGGGATCGAACTCGTGCTGCAGTGGCTGAGGTTTGCTTCATAGTGCGTTGCTTAACCCACTGCGCCACAGGGGCGAGCCCAAGTTACAATCTTTAAATGTCTATTCCTTATCTGTTTGTTAGCATTGACATATTTTTTTTTAATTTATATTTCGTTTTGCAACCACGTCTATAAGAATCTGCGCATATTTTAACATTATGGAAAGAGAAAATGAGATCCATAAAATGCTTCAAATTTTACCTGTAGTATAGCTGTAAGTATCTGTGTAGCTATAAGCTGTATTTCCAAGCAAGGGAAGTATTGTGTTTTTCTGTCTACCATTACTTACAAATATGTTGAATCAAAGACATTTTTTTTCAAGATATTTATATTGCATTTCACTATGAATGAATATCATCAGTTTTCCATTTAACCTTTCATGAAATGGGTTATAGGAGTGTCAAAATTAGATCCAGTTTCCTCAGTTTGATATATGCAGAATGGAGGAATATGTCTGGGTATATTCAGGATCCATAGTTTATTAAACTATTACAGATGGATGCTCATAATCCAAACATAGGCAGGATATTCCTAAAGAAACAGATAATCTAGTAAGCTGGATAAAATTCACTGTAAAGTTTTCTGGAGAAGCAAAATTCTACAGATGAAATGACTCATATTCTGTGTATTAAACCATTTTGAATTAGTTTTACTATATTTGGGATGTTCATCCACCTCATATACCCCATACCTAGATCATGATGAATGCTGCAATTAAAAGGGCTGTATTACATGAGTAACCCTCTGTAACCTTAACTACTGCAAAATCAATTAAGAGCCTGAAAAGTCATATTGTATCTGTGGTTTCAGTTTCCACTCATGAGTCTTGCATATGATAAAAAAATCAGAGTAATCTCAAGAGAAAATGGAAAGACAAAGAACAGTCAGGGAATTCACACTAGCAGACAGGAAGTCCTTAAAGAAAGTAATAAATATATAAAGCATGATGGGTTGACATGAGTGGCTTTAATTCAGTACTATCAGAAGTTGGTCCGATTGAATTGATGGTAGGCTTTGTTCATCCCCCGATATCGAAGGCCCTAAATAAATCTACTCTATTTGCTACAATTTGGAGGAATTTATGAGACTGTTAGGCAAATTTGAATAACTTCACCTCAAATATCAGTAATGATAATCTGGCAAATTAGTCAGAATAAGGATTTGATGAAAATATTGGTCCTATGTCCTAACCTCCTGCTGGGTATTCAAGAACATACCACAGGTATAATGTCCAGGGGTTTGAAAAGATGCCTTTTTTTGGGGTTTCTTCCCACAAAAATCTACTGCAATATAATCCCAAAACCTGTGTGTGAACTTTCCATGAAAGCTAGGTTAGTGGCATGTGGGATGCAACAAGTAGTGCGATTAAGATAAAAGACTGGATGAAAATTGGCATGTTTTGACAGATTTTATGTATTTTATTGCTTATAGTGTATTATTGGGATGGATATTATGTCTGACTGGGAACACTTCCCTTATCTTGGGTTTTAAAACAGAAGTCATGTGACTCCTGATCAGACAATTTTTACTGGAAAGGTTAAATGGGAAACTAGAGAATGTTCCAAACCCACACAGGTTTGAAATTTGAAACACTATCAGATACCTGATAGATAAAGAGATTGTAACTATAAGTACTGACAAGCTAGAATTTAGAGTGCTGGTTCCAGCTAAGGTTCTGTACAGTAGATAGTGTGACCCATGAAAAATGCAAAGCTCATGGAGACCAACAGGTTCCCTAGACTTGCATAAAGTACCACCATCTTTAGTGTCAACAGACCCTATTGTTTAATAGAAAAGAGGCTAAAATAGACCAGTTCCCAGGAACTGATTTGTAATCCTTTTTCTTATCTCATTCTTGGGAAAGGGAAAGCTGCTGTTTGTCTTCACGTGGAAAATATCATAAATTATTCTTATGTTATTATCTCTAAGACTATTTGAATTTACCAGTTTACTGTGATAATTTGGTTAGAAGGGATTGATGCATATCCAGTGGATTATCTCCTGTGGGATAATATATGACATTTGTAAATTCATAATATCAGAAGCTGAAAAGAAGCTTGAACTGACTTAAAGTCAACAGTGGTGCAGGATGGAATACTGAGAGAAAGTGACTGGCCTGAGAAGAAACTGAATCTAACCATTAATTCACTTCATTGCTTAAGATCTCTGCACGAGTTTATGAGAGGTCTGCCACACCATGTGGGTCACCTCTCTGGCAAGGGATCGAATTCATGCCACAGTGGCTGCAGACAGCTTTATAGTGCGGTGCCTTAACTCTTTGGGCCACCAGAGAGACTGTAACTGGTAATAATTTATACTTGTTGCCATGCATTGTTGAGAAAATTAATTGCATTTTAATTTTAAAATTAAAATAAAAATTGTATCTATGAGACTTCATCAGGAAAAGACACTTGGAAACCTGTGTCTGATTTCTCCTGAACTTTATCTTATAAGAGCCTTTTCCCTTTGCTGATGTAGATGAATATACTGCTACTGTAATAAACTGTAACCATGAGAATGACAGCTTTCTAAGTGCTATTAGTCATTCAAGCATGAAGCTTGAGAGTGCTCTTGGAGATCCTTAACAAAGTTAGAAACTGAAAAAAAAATCAGATTCCCTATAAGCTAGATACAGAGTTGATTTATCAATAAGCTGAAGATAAAACTCAAGAATAAATGTTATAGCTCATAAATTATAGTAGCCCAAGAAGTACAAAAATAGAAATATTGGGGTAGAAGGTCTTATGGGTACCAACTCAAACATTTTTATTCATAATTATTCAGTCTGTGGCATTTATAACTTTATGACTTCATAAATCTGACATTTGCTCTCCAGCTCCTTTACTAACTCTGAATCTCTGAAAAAATATATTCTTTTTTAAAAATGACTTATTTATGCATACAGAAACTGGGGTGCAGGACATAGGTGTGTATGTGGGAGGATTCACCAGAGTCAGAATAGGGGGCAGAACAGGTGGATTTACTGAACCACACTGCTGAAGGGAGCAGTGGACGAGACAGGAGAGATCTCCCTGTCCAGGGATCAAACTAGTGCCATAGGAGCTATGGATAGCTTCATAGTGCCATGAGGTAGGCCCCTATTTTCATATTCTCCAAGACCTATATATATCAACCACAGAAAACTGCAAATCAGTGGACTTCTGTTTGAAAATGAAACATTTTCAATATTTTCACTGTTAAATTATTTTCTTCTTGCAATAAGGTATTGCCCCATTTTTATAAGTGCTTTACCCAAAAGAATGACATAGAACTCTTCTTGTTGGTTCTGTTTCTTAGTGAAATATATTAACCTTTTTTCTTGTTGTTGTTTAAGCGTTTTTTCTTTGTTTAAGTGTTTTTGGTGAGATCATCTACTCTTCCATAATAGACTTAACTAAATGATCTGCTTGCTTTTATATATATTTAGAGAAAGTACAAATGCATGTATATAGGTGTATTTCATATGCACGTATGTATGTGCATGTGTAATGATTATTCAAATGAGAAAACAATTATTTTCTTTTTCAAAATAGGGAAAAATAATAAATAGTGTCAGGCACTGCTATTTGCTCACAGAGTCAAACTCCCACCCTTCTTCCTGTCTACACTGACTGCCTGCCTCTACAGATATGAAAATCATAAGCACTGACTTTCCTAACCATTTTTGCAGGGAGAATAACAAATATGTGATTAAGTTCCGGGCCTATATGAACAAAAAAGAATGTTAATGCCATATTTTGAACTTTTAGGAAAAATTCCCAATTATAAAAATGAAAGTGATATAAAAAATAGAATCCCTCTCCCTCTACTTCTATATTTAGATATTTTGATTCAACATGGAAATTTTTCTTGGCTCTATCATGGTAATTTTGCAACATAAGTGGAGTAGCAAAAAATAAGGTAGCCTGTAAGTGATATCATTATTTTACTAAATGAATGATGAAATCATCTACCCCTGCTTTGTAGTTGTTTAGGAAAAATAAACCACAGTATTCTATAACAACAAAAAAACTAGTAGATTCTTCAAAAATAGGAATATGAGGTACTCTATTATCAAGTTATTTTACAAGAATTAAGAAATTACAGGTTTCATAATTTGTCATTAACTTGACATAAATATTGACCACCTGCTAGTTTATATATACAATCTACAAACTGAGGATACATAGGATGAAAGGATATTTCATATTATTGGGTTCAATGTTAATAATTTTAATAGTTTATCAAAATTGGGGAATGAGATGGTTGAGGAAAGAATGATCTATGCTGTTGTTGGTCTTGATAAAGGCACCAGGAATGCATCCCCACTCCCTTTATTCTGCAGAAGCTGATAAGCCTGCAGTGTCCTTCCTTACAATTGTTCTTGGTAATGATGTGAGTTTAGCCATAAGGTCTTGCCAATAGATGAGGTATGAGTTGGTTTTCTATGAAGAGTTGATCTTTATTCACTGCCTAATGCTGACACTCAGATAACAAAACTTACTTCACAAACGCCCATTAAAAGAGATTTTTTCTTTAATACCCAGTATGTTATTTATGTATCTTACTTTTCAAATAGTTCAAAACTAGCATGTAGAAGAGTAGTTTTATTAGAAGTATCCCCTTACATTACAACGTGATAAATTAATATGGCCCATTCTGCTAGTTAAGAAACACAGCAGAGCAATGTGCTACAGGTGCCCATCTGCATCCTATTGGCATTCATCTAACACTGGCAGTTAGAGGACTTTCTGAGAAGGCAAACAGATCACAGAAGTCTACTGCTAAAGTGAATTATTTTTAGTTCACGTTTTAACACACTCAACTTGTGATCATTTCTGTTTTGGTTCCCTTACCAATACGAGGGACTAGCTATTTTGAAGTCTCTAGATTGTGATGAATCACACAATAAAAAGAAACATTTACAGGATCCTCTATTGGTATCTAAAATCTTGATTTCCTGCTTCCTGTCTCATGATTATTCTTGCTCTGTGCCATTGTGCTGACTTGAACTTTATGCCTGGGACCCCTTTTGAGAGGTTCAACAACTGTTTTACTAAGTCTTTTTCCTCTGAATGGAATCAATCAAAATTATGCAGGTACTAAATGATACTTTCTTCAGTCATTTTCCATTAGCTTCAGATATCTCATAAACTTAGAAATGCTGAATTTCTGGTGAACCTTGTGTTACAATTTATCTTTTTTTTTTTTTATAAAGATTTATTTATTTATGCATACAAGCACTGGGGTACAGGCCAGAGGTGTGGGAGGGTGAGAAGATTCGCCACAGAGAGCGTGGAGCAGAACAGGCAGATCAACAGAAGTACACTGCTGAGGGGAGCAGCGGGCACAACAGGAGAGGTCTGCTGCGCCATGTGGGTCCCCTCCCTGGCCGGCAGCAGGGATCGAACTCGTGCTGCAGTGGCTGCGGTTTGCTTCATAGTGCGTTGCTTAACCCACTGCGCCACCAGGGAGGCCCCTACAATTTATTTTTATGTAAAAATTCATTTTTCTTTGTATTATTGGAGTTTTGAGAGGACTAGTTCAAATGTTCTCTAGGCATTATATTGAAAATAATCTAGATATTTCAATAATAAATTTTCACATAAGTTGATTACAATAAAGTCAGAGGTATATTTCTACTAAACATAGACACACATACACAACATACACAAACATACCACAGGTCAGGCCTATACCTCATTATATAAGCAAATTAATGTCATAGCACATTTCTATTTCAGAACATCAGAGTTCTGATAAACCAATAATTCTTGAATTTGGCCTGTAGATGAATATGTTCTTTATTAACTTCTAGCGCATTAACAAGTAGGGGAAAAGATGTCATGTAAATGCTGCAATATTTACCACCAAAAATGTGCATAGAAAACATAAAAACAACTAAAAATAGTTTTGTTTTAAAATAGAAACCTATGAGTGGAAAGAGTACAATACAAAATACTCATATTGTCAAAACCACATAATTATAACTTAAATAGCTACTATTGATAAATTGGAAGAAATTATTTTCAATTGACTGGAGGAATTTTCAAAAGTGAGTACTTAACCAACATGATTGAATAAAAATAAACAAAAATTGCACATCACTTTCACAGATTTATGTACAGGTGTATGAGTTACAAAAATATTGCTGAAGGTCTGATGTGCTCTGTCTTTACTTATTACTAGTAAGATGACTGTAAGATGCTGTAATTTTAAAAAGAAATGAATGGTAAAAACCACAATATGTATGTCATCTATATATAAATTATTCTGTGTTATTTTGATTTTATTGTCTAGAAACTGCTAAATATTTGATCAGCAATTAACTACCGACCCACTTGGTGAGGACGTTTTTTTCTCTTGCTAAAAGGGCTTTGAAATTTAACCAAAGTAACAGAAGATGTATATTATGGAATTTTCAGATAAAGACTAGAAGAGCTTAATGTTTTCTTAAACTATTTAGAATAAACCAGAAGTTTGATGTTCAGTACCACAGAGGGTTAGGTACATGCTGAAGGCTAATATATTCCTAGGCAAAAACTAGAAAAAAATGAGCAGCAGGTGGAGGAGAAATGTACTGCTGTGTGTTTGAGTTTGTTGTTATCAAAGAATGGGCTAGTTGATAGAAGTCCTAAGCTTTTGTATTTTGTTAAGGCAACCAACAGGACACCTGCTAGCTGCATTGGCTGGATATAACATAACTACTATACTGCAGTAGTATAACCAGAAGGGGTTTACAACTGTGGTTCTTATATAAGGACATGTTTTCTAATTTCAAAAAGAAAAAGGTTTTATGGAAAGTAATCCATGCTGTGCATTTAAATACTTAAAAAATTCAGGATTTCATGTTATTTAAAGATGATGATTTACCAAAGAAGCAAATGTTTGTAATGGAGAAATAGGACAATTCACTTACCACCTTTGGCTGAATATTTCTGTATCAAAATTTAAAACTATTAATTTGCTCTATGTGACATCAGTACCAATCATTGAAGATTTCCTTCATCAATTTCTAGCCAAAGTATAGTCAGAACTCATTTCATTCTTTCTAAGATTTTCTCTTATAGACAAGCTACAAAGTGAAACAGGATTTAAAATACAGGGGCATAATGATTGATCAGGTCCAGTTGGTTTAGACGTATAAATTCTTTTAAATTGTCAGACAGCATTATGTTGAAAAAGTATTCATTCTCAGGAAATAATTGGAGAATTACTTATTCATATTATTAATGTAAGTTGTATACAAAGTATGTTTCTAGGTATTTGGACTACATAAGTGAATGCAATAGACAAAAATTCTTCCCTCCTGTAAATGGATTTAATTTTTAGAAGAGTTAGATAATAAAAAATAATTATATTGCACAAGCAAAATCAAATTAGGTGATAAAATCTATAGATAAAAGTACAACCAGGTAAGAGGAGTGGATGTAGTTCAGGGTAGAAGTTGGACCTTTAAATGAAAGTGTTAGGTCTGGGCCTCCCTGGTGGTGCAGTGGGTTAAGCAAGGCAGTATTCGAGCCCTGCCCAGCCGCAGGCCAGGGAGGGAACCCGTGTAGCATAGCAGACCTCTCCTTCCTCGCCAGCTGCTCCCCTCAGCAGTGTGTTTCAGTCTGCGTGTTCTGCTCCCCACACTGTCTCGTGAATCCTCTCACCTCCCGCAACTCTGGCCTGTACCCTAGCTCTTGTGTGCATAAATAAATAAATCTTTAAAAAAAACTTATATAAAAAAAGAGAAATTGTTAAGTCTATCAGTTTTTACAATAATTTTTGCTAAAAGAAATGCAGGTCAGTGAGTCAGTGGTAATGTCAAGCATCTTGAGGTAGATCTGAAGAAGAGAAAGATCATCACATCTCAATATCAAATTGTTAAACAGATTCAGAGTCAATTAACCTTTACTCAGTTTTTACTGTTTACTGAGTTTCAGTGCAAAACTTGATCACTAATAATATGTTGATTAAATAACAGTATGAAACAGTTATCACTATTCAGGATATACTGACTTTCAGGGAGGTTACGTGAATTGTTTAGGGTCACAGTGGAGATTGACTTAAGGCAGGAAAGAAGAGAGAGTGGTCCTTTACAAAGCTGAACTGACAATACTCTTAACTAGATCAATCATTGCTTTACTTTCAGTTTCTTCAAAATCAGACCGTGAAAACCAATTATTTTATAAGGAAAACTTTGAGTTGTTTTCTTATTATTGCTTCATGTGTTGAATAAGGTTTTCTAATGCAAACTTCTCTTAAGTTCACTTTCTCATCAAAGATAGTGTTACCTAGATTGCATTCTTCATTCATTATGAAATAATAATGACTACTCAGACTTCATTATTGGAATGGAATGTTAATTTCAATATGAACTGAAATACCAGATTATTTAACTCAAAAGTGAAATACAAAAACAAAACAAAACAAAAAACAGACAAAGCTAAAAAACAATTCCTATAAATCTGACTGCAGAATTGAAGTAGCTAGAGGAGAAGAGTATGGTAAAGGATTAGAGGGGAAGGAGACCCAATGGACCACAGTGAAGGATTACTGGTACTTTGGTTGTAGGTATGCTATGATAACAAACATGTGAAGGGTTGCAGACCTATACCCTCTAAGTCATATAAAGTTGGTAAGCCAACAGTACCTCAATAAAATATAATATAAATAAAAAAAACAGCTAAATGAATTTAAAATAATAGTTTCAGAAACTAGAAAATGTAACTTATCACGAAACTATTTTTTAAAATTGTTTTTATTCTAGATTGATGAAATGCTTCCGTTTTAAAATAGTTATTCAATGATACTTTACATTAAATAGAAATAAGAGGAAAGCAACACTTTAATTGGAGACTTTCCTGGGAAGTTTCCATAGTTAGATCACTGAATTCAATGGGTTTATTTTAAGCTGTCACATAGCTAGAGAAAATAGTTATGTTAACTCTTTGCCACTTCATAATAAAGAACCCCCATTGTTTTCAAATTTCAGATAACCTTTTTCTTGCTTTTAAGTCATTTCTATAATTTTTAAGATGACATTTTTAGACAGCATCTTCAAAGCTACAATTCTACTAGCAGATGTCTCCAGTCATTTTGTTATATCTTAGTTTCCTCCAAATCTATTGTTTTAAACTGCATTGTTAGGTATTTGTATGGAAGCATTTCATTTCCAGTTATCTATTACCGTATAACCAATTACTGCCCCCAAAAGTTTCATCAGTTCAAGAACTTTAACTCTTCTTGAACAAAATGAATGGATGACCCAGGGATGCTATTTTTCAATGAATACAAAGATTAACAATTCATAGGAGAATTAACTCATACAGTTGTGCTATGCTCATCTCAGATTTCTTCACATTTGGTGCACAGAATCAGGAGGTAATTGACCAAGTCACTGATATCCTTTTATCACTGAAGATCTGCTGATTGTTAGTTGATAGGGAAAATGATGCTATTGAAATACATTGTTACTCACATTATTACCTTGTGCTGCAGAGACATTTTTGCATTATATCAGGTAGGACCATGAATGAAGACGAAGTGTACTTTCACAGATACAGTGAAATTCCTCTGCTTTTTAGAGGATGAATTATAGTTTTTACTAGAAGAGATTATTAAACTAATAGCTTCCAGACAAGTAGTGCATTTCAAAGGGCAAAAGAACTGCTGAGGTCTTGTATGCCTCTTTTTCTTACTTCTATTAACTATTTTATCACACTAGACAATACCTTTGAGCTTGTTACTACTGAAGAGGCCCCCAAATTGCAATAACACAATGTACTGGCAAATCAATCCTCTTTTTTTTAATCTGTATACATTGATGCTTTAGCCTTTAAGCTGTGTTCCTCATGACCGATGTATCTTTTTTTCAAGGCATTCAAATTATTTTTAATAATGATTAGGCAGAAATATTTGTATCAAAATTATTAAATTAGTAAGCATCATCTTAAAATGCCATTTAAATATTAAAGAACACCCTGAACTATGAGAAAAAGGTTGATTTTCTTCTGATACTTCTGCACTAGAGTGAGACAGAACTCAGATTCACTAAGAGAAAAATGAAGTATGGGGTGGGCTGGGGATTTAAGTATTAGGAGAAGCTATTGGAGGAACTCTGTAGGTGGGAGGATGAGGAGGACTTTGACCAGTGGGAGTTGTCAGCATTTGGAGTTACTTCCAAGTTTGCAAAATTTCTACGTCATCTATACTTGCTAATTTGCCCACATGGTAGTTAGGCCCCTATCTTCCCTCAGAGACTGGGAAGGAGAAAGCTATCTCCTTCCATGCTTACTTTCAAAGAGATGGTTCCCAGGTCCCTAAGAAAAATATCTCCTGTGTTGTGAGAAGCTGCGAGGTTTATATGTACATCACAGGAGTGGAGGAAGAATTTAAAATCACAAGTGTTCTAAAGTAAATGCTCCCAGAAAAGTGAGGCCAGGGGTTGATTGCCCCTATATAAAAGGGGAGGGATTCTATCTAAAGTTCAGTCAAGAGGAAGGGAACTGAGTCTGACTAAATAATTTGTTGCTACTACTATATTCTAATATTAATCTACAAACACTGTACACTATTCAAAACAAAGGAAATATACATATATGATAATAATTGTGCTTAAGAATGTTAATAAATATTAGTGTGTATCATTTACTTAAAGGTTTCTATTATTTGGCAAGAGCATTGCAATTTATAGCCCTTATAATATCTTTTGGAATAGATATTGTTATCTCACAGAAGAGGGAGCATTTGAGTCTGAGGAAAATTAAATTGCCTTTGTCAGTCATTGATTATGTGACTGAACTGAAATTAAACACAGTTCTCCCTGGAAAGTATAAGATTTGGAGTCAACCCTAAATTGAGTGGAGTCTCTATCAATCACTGACTCTAATGGCATCCTTTAACTTGCTTCTCTTTGTCTTAATCCTTATATATGGGTGAGGGCTAGTATCTATCTCATAGGGTTAGCATGGTGTTACATGAGGCATTGCAAAGGAAATTTTGAGTAAAATACTCACCACCAACAAGTATCCTTTAAAAATTAATTATCACTATATATTTTGTGTTCTCTTCTGTCTCCTAAGAGATAGTGTTCTGAGGATTTCAGAATGAATGATATGTGAATCACTATCACAGTTATGAATTACTTGTCTTTTCACTATTGAAATTTTACAGAATTATGTATGACTTTGATTAAACTTTTTTGGTTATTCTAATATTGATTTTTGGTGAATTATTTGAATTTTGAATATCATTACTTAATGAAGATGGCTACTATGAGTGTTTTAACAAATACAGATAGTTTTTTTTTTTTTAATACAAAATAAGGTAACAATAACTCCATGGAGATAGTACTCTACTTACTACCTTCTTTATAGAAATTGTGTGCTAAAATAGTTTAAGAACAAAGCTACACACTAGGTACTTACATTCAAGTGTTGTCTCTGAAACTAATGGGTGACCAAAGTCAATCTAATCTCTTGAAAACTTAATCATCTTTATCAACTGTAAAGGAAGAGTAATGATAATAGCTTTTATTCTTCTTGTGAGAATGAAATAAGCTAATAAAACATACGCAGTGTATTTAGAAGAGTTAGAGGTACAGAACGGTATGCCTTCTCATATCTGAGAATTAACATTATCATTACCTAATTACATTTGCAATTCTTTTCTTATAATAATTTAAATGTTTATTATATATTTATAATATATAATATAATAATTTAACTTCTTAATAATATAGATTATTATATGAAAAACTTTGTTATACATATGAAAAATAGTAACTACCTCCCAATAGATAGAATTCAAATCTTTCCCCACCCACTGTTCTAAATTCACACCAATCACTTTGAAGACATGGTTACTAAGTATTTGGATCAAAGGAAACAGAGTAAGAACATGAAATTTACATGCTGATTTTCTCTTTGTAATCTATAGTGAGAAAGAAAAAGTGGCAGTTTTAATGATTGTATATATTTGTGTGTATGTATACACCTATGTAAATGCAACTAAAATAGGTATATATTGTATATATTCTAAATATCAATAAGTTAAGTTTATTAATTTCAGATTTAATTATTCTCATGAAAATTTAGGACAGACTTAAATAGACAAAAACTACTTTTAATACTTAGAAATGATAAACTTTAATATTATTAATTACCCTTAAAAGCCAATTGCTTATCTGCAACAACCTATCATAAAGGCAGGCTGTTATTATTCATGTGCATAAGAGTTGTGGAAAATCAGGCTGTTTAACAAAAATCCAAGAAGTAAAACAATAATTTCTATAATGATTAGCACAAAATGGCCAAGGCTTAATAAATATATATAGACTATAGAAGAAAACACCTAAAGGTCAGACAAGAAAAAACTTTAAAACCAATGCTTGAAAGCTGACTATAAATCTATAACTTTCAGAGGTGGAGGAGGAGAGAAGGGACAGAACACTTTCAATATTACATGAATGGGGGATGGAGGGAAGAGCACAACGACTTTGGTGGAGATCTGTGGTGCTTAGGTGGTGGGAGAGCTCAGATAACTACACCTGAAGGGGGGAAAACCTATGCTTTACAGCTCTGGCAAGGAGGTGAGACATTGGCACTTTCAATATCAATAAATAAACTAAATAAGTAAATAGCCACTTCCCTAATTTTTATCCTCACTTTCAACTTCAGACCAACAAGAGAATGCCAAATATGTACCCCTAATTAATCATTTAGTATGCCCCTAATCTAGTTAGCTTGCTTATAGCCTTCCCATGACAACAGCCTCCAAACAGCTTTTTCTTTTTTCTACAGTAAATTTTTCTACTCCTCTGTGTGCTGTTGGTTAGTGCCAAATGCAAATGATGATGACTGACTCCCTTGCCATAGATGTTCTAAATAAATAGCCTTGCTTGTTCTCATTCGGTTGGCCTTTGTTTATTTCCAGTTATAGTGAAAGTCCCATGGAGACCCACAGAGTCTACACAGCCCATGATCTCAGACCCAAGCCTTTGACCAGGTACAGCGCTCCCAGAAGCCCTTGCTGCTTGCAGGTTGTCTAGTCTGTGATGATGTGGTAAGTCATGACAGAGGTCTGAATTCTGCATTCATTGCATTGAATTCCTGGGCTTTTTATTCTTTGGTTTGGTACCTAGATTTTTTATTATGCCCATGTGCATGGCCTTCTTGGTGAGTGAGCTCTTTCTCATCCCTGTTTCATGTCTTTTGTGTTTGTTTTTTTGTGTTGTGCTGCCTAGAAGTGTTGTCACAAAGAAAATAATAGACTGTAGGCCATAATATAGATGATGTGCTCCTGTTCTAATCAGCCTCACAGAGTAGTGAGTTGGGTGTTTGCTTATTTCTACAAATATGAATGAACTTCTTTTCTGCTGTAAGAAAGAACTGATTACAGCTACAGTGGCTGGTGATAGCTTGATAGTGGTGAGACTTTTACCCTTGGGCCACCAGGGAAGTCCAGCATATCATACTTTTCTAAGTACTTACTAGGAAAACACCTATACAGTCACAAATAACCTGACAAAGAAAAGAGACATGCCACTGCTTTGTAATATTTGCTAAAGCTAAGCTAATATTAAGTAATGTTCTTTATGAGAATGTGGAAATCAGGAATAAATCTATAAATCTCAAAACACGTGCTGAAATCATAAAGCTGAAAATGTTTATTTGTTTTCTCAAACACATATTTAAAATGTATAATTTTTATTTTGAATATTATTTTTGTTACCATAGGGACAAAGTCCCTTAATGAAAGGGAAAAAAAAATCACACATATTTTTCAAATGATGAGAAACCAGAGAAAGATAAAATTTGCCCTATCTAATAAGAACCATGTCTACCTAATTGGAACAGAAAGAAATAAATGAAGACCATTTTATTAGATATTGTTATAGGAATTATAAACATTATGACAAATTTTGGGGGATCCTACTGTTGGTCAAGTGGACAAATGGAACAAAGCCATTTTCACAGGCACAATATTATGCTCAGGAATCTGCTGCCTGAAGATGTAAATCAGTTTTTCTAGATTAAAGAAATACTACTACTAAAAGATTAGCAATGGGTACCCAACCTTTCTGATCCCAGGACATTTTTCAGAAAGGGAGAGATTAAATACTGCATTGCTTTTCTAGCATCATCTGGTCTTTATTTCAGTACAATCTAGAGCTTAATAATTAGTCTTAATTTCAATGACTCACTGTGTTTGTTTGTTTTTATATATATAAATATATATATAAACTAATATAAACTATATATATAAACTATATATAAATATATAAACTATATATATAAATATATATATATATATATATAAACTAAATTACTTGGGTTTAGTAGACCACAAAAGTAAAATCTATTGGACTGTTTCCTGGGTTTGAATCCTCACTTTATCTCATGAATTCTTTGTCTATCTATTCTTAAGACATGATTGTTATCAGAATTATTATAGGAAAATATATGATGAGATTATTAATAGATTCAGTCAGAATAAAGAACAGAAATAGTGAGGCAGAACTTCAAGCACTTGATATCTAGACCCAGTGCCAACCTTTAGCTGTTGGAGGACTTAGAAATACAAAGACAGATATTATGGTGAAAGGCTGTCTATGGCCCCTAGGTATCTTGAACAAATTCTTATTTGTTGTTGTTCACCTAACTGTTTATTCTTTAAATTCTATTTACTCAGTAATCAAAATGACAGCCAAAGACCTTTATTTACATCCTATTTACTCAGTAATCAAAATGACAACCAAAGACCTTTATACATATAAAGGGGAGTTGGGGGAATAGAGTACATTTTCCAGAGTGTGTGGCTGTTTTGTTTGTTTTTTTATAAAAGACATTGAATGTATAGGCATAATAGCATAAACTATTTTTGTGCTTAAAACTATTATTTTCAGTTCTATAATTTTCTGGTTTAATTTGGCTGCTACTATTGGGATACTAGCGTATGAAATTTTTTTCAATTTTCATTCCATATATATAATTCCCTGATGCTAAACATAGCAACATAAAAATTTATGTTGTCAAATATAATTTAAGGAATTATCAAAAATAATTTAAGTATTTCTTTAACATAAAGATGATTTAATAAAATAACTGAAAAATACATCTTGGATGCTACCAAAAATACTACCGCTATAAAGTTGTATGATTTTCTCACCTCAGTTTTAGGAATGTATATTTTAAAATCTTTTGAAATAATAATTTATTTGTAACATTTTATCACATTGCTTTTCTCTTTCATTAACAAACCCATTTTTTTGACTCATGGTCAAGCTTCATTTTTCACGCTTCATTTTTCTATACTGATTCCCACATGAATGAATCCTTTCCTTCAAAGAATTGAAGAACCTGGGGTCCCTCAGCACCTTTGGGTTCTATCACTTTGATATTTTTCTAGAAGGTGGTTTGTAGGTCCTTGAGAAAGATATTCTCTGGGTCCTAAAACTGTCAAGAGGTTTCTAAAGAGATGTATGTGCATTTCAGAAGCAGAAAAAGGTTGCAGTTACGAAACTTCTAAATTCAATGTTTTAAGAAAAGCAAGAAGAGGTCTGTGTCAGAAAGGAAACTGTCTAAAGTTTTGTCCCCATCTGAGAGCAACTTTAAAATCATCTTGGTCATTCCCTTGAGAGTTCCTTGCCAAAGAGCAGTGTTGGAGAATCCACATGACTCTTAAATATCTTGAACTTTGTTTAATCCTTGTATGGCTGAAAAACAGAAGTGGTGGAGAGAATTTCTACCACATTATCTTTGGAAACAGTTAACTCCAAGGTACCACTATTCCTCATAACTCAGATAAGTTACTGTTCACCTTTCTAAGGACTCCCTTGTTAAACACTCTCCATAAAAACTAAAGATCTCTTGCCTTCATCTGAGACATTTTTTCTACAGAAATGAACTTTCTATTAAAATAGACTGAATATGATAATCTTAATAGTCTAATACATTTTTTCTTTCATAGTTTTTCTACCATAACCCATTAGCAGATCTCATTTTCAAATCTCCATTAACTCCATGGAGAAGACAATGTCCTTTTGCTCTTTCCTCTACTGGTGACATGGACCCAAGGGGATGTTCAACTGCTAATCTTGTGCTTCTTAGTCTTGCTCATCTGTAGTATGGAAATATTATTTTGATTATTTTTTACTACTGCCTTAATTTTGGTATTGGTTTTAAGGTAGAACAGGAATTTAGCACATTTCAGAACAAAGTGACTCTTAGTTTATCTCACACCAGCAACCACTAGTTGTTAAATGTCTCCTAACTTATCTTACGAGTAGGAGGTCAGAGCCCAGATTCTTTGGTGCACAAAATTAGCCAAATCTCATTATCCCAATCTATAAATTCATGCCTCCTTTTTAAAACACTGGTCAAAACCCATTCAGGATCCCATCTATGTGTCCTTGTTCCCTCAAACTAAGCAAGTATTTGTATTAGTAGCCTTGAGATCCAAGGCATAATTCTGCTCTTGAGTGTATACTATCACCTACAATGAAGTTTTATTTCTAACTCACCTATACTGACTCCCGCATGAATTATTATCTGAGTAGAAGTCAAGAACATTCAGGGTCCCTCAACACCCCTAGGCTTTTGTTTTGCTTCATTTACAATCGATATGTTATCCCTTCTTGGGAATTTTGTTTTATGGTGTAGCTATTTCCTGATCTCCATATACAGAATAATGGGTTATAGATTTCTTAGCTTCACTAGGTAAGGTATAAATAACTTGGTGTGTTACCCTCTCCTGTTTGTCTATTTCAAGTTCAAATCAATTAAAAATGTGTCATCACTGGGAAGAAAAGATCTTTGATATGACTTGTGAATTTTGTGTACATTTGTTTTCTCTTAACCATGGATGGGCATTTAGAATTAAATAATCTAAATAATCAGATTAAATAATTAAATAATTAGAATTAAATAATCTAAATCTCTGGTATATGTCTGATACTACCTCTGTGTGCCCAGAGCTTAGAGAAGGCTTTACTACTAATTAAGTATATAACGTTTTCTACTTTGAGATGGTAATGCTAAACTAGATAATACAATTTAATAAAATATCTATATCCTGATTTTAGTAGGGATAGATCTTACAAAGCATATTATTCATAATTTTTCTTTTTGAAAATGAGAAGATTCAAATTCTAAGATTTTCATTGTCCTAGATTTTAAAAGTAACCTTAAAGAAACCAGTGTGTAAATGTTTAAAGATTTCAAATTCATGTAATTTGGAAAATGAGGTTACTTTAATATTTTGGATTAATCAAAACAGAAATGACTTTTTTCTGACCTACCAATATTAAGTATGACAAGAAATAGATTGCTATTTCTCTTCTATTTGGATGTATTTTCTCTAAATTTATATAGATTTAATGATTAAACAAATTAACATTACTTCTAAATAATATTTAAGACTATTAAAAATAAATTTTAAAACCAAATTGAATCATGTTTCTGACAAGTTAGTACAAAAATAGAATATAATATTTTAGTGTGTCAGCCAGAAGAAATTTTTTTAAAATTTTAGATTACAAACTTGTAATGTTAAAAATTTGATTTAAAGGATATCATTAGATACCTCAGTCATTTTGAAGGAAGAAAATACTGTAACATTGATTACTAAACTCATTCTAAGTTTATTTACTTTTTCCCTCCAATTTTGTATGCTACAAGAAGACTGTGTCTTTAGGTCTGTAATGATCATTCATTTCTGCTTATTTGAGAACTGCAGACATGATGTGAATTGCTGTAGAAACTTGTGTTATGTGTATTCATGAGCTCTGCAAATGTGTTGCAAAAGGCTGCTATATGATAGACTTACACAGTGATTAACACCCCTCTTCCCAATTTCCTTTATGAAATAGGATCACTAAAACAACTTTCAGGCTATACCAGTGGATGAACCAAAATTCCTAAAAATTTATTCAAGAAACAGAGGTTTATAAGACTGAAAATTGAAAATGAAGTAGAAAAAAACATTTAGTTACAAAAGATTGAACTGATGAGGGGGTATATGATATCTGACTGGAATATATCTATATTTAATGTTCTATTTTCTGGACATAAAGGAATAACTCCCTTTCATCTTAAGAGATCTGTATCTCTAAATTGAGTAAATTGATATTGTAAACAGAAAGGAAGCATTTAAAAAGATATATTATTCTTCCTGCCTAAGTTTGGAAATTCTCAATGAGTATTCTTTTTTTTTTTTTTTTAAAGATTTATTTATTTATGCATACAAGCACTGGGGTATAGGCCAGAGGTGTGGGGGGGGGGGGGGGGNNTTTTTAAAGATTTATTTATTTATGCATACAAGCACTGGGGTATAGGCCAGAGGTGTGGGGGGGGGGGGTGAGAGGATTCACCACAGAGATCAGGGAGCAGAACAGGCAGATCAGCGGAAGTACACTGCTGAGGGGAGCAGCGGGCACAGCAGGAGAGGTCTGCCACACCATGTGGGTCCCCCCCCTGGCTGGCAGCAGGGATCGAACTCATGTTGCAGTGGCTGCGATTTGCTTCATAGTGCGTTGCTTAACCCACTGCGCCACCAGGGGAGGCCCTCAATGAGTATTCTTAATGGCAATTTAATTATTTGAATAGATTAAAGAAGCATCTATCATTTCTTACTGATACATTATGGGACAATTGTATAAATATGCCAAAAAAGGAGATTAAAATTAATCATGAAAAAAAATCTCAATTTAAAAAAGCCAAAAATAAGTAAGTAAATAAAAGGAAAGACAAAAAACATTATAGATTGGAAAAATGCAAATTTTAAAATAAGATAATAGACTAATTAAAATATATTAGTAATCACATGCATTATGTTATAAATATTTCAAATAATAGATTGTAAATGGGATGGAAAAACAAGACTGAATTAAAGGATGGAAAAAAGAAACAAGCATTAAATATTAGGATACAGATTAAATGAAAACTGAAATTTTAAGTATATCTGCATGCAAAATAATTGATATTAAAATACTACTTTAAACTATAACTAAAATTTAACTTGATTTAGATCATAAACTAAACTGTAAGAGATTTTACAAAATATTTAAAAGAAAACACATGTGTAAATCTTGATAACTTTGGATTAAGAATTTAATTTTAGCAATGACTACAAAAGTAAAAACAATATACTGAATTGAAAGTTCTAAACAGTGAAATTAAACAAGGAAAAGCAAGGCATTTATTTTAGAAGGTAGAGACTGTGGGTTTTTTTGTTTGTTTTGCAAGTGGCATAATATCTTATGTAGAAAATAAAATGGTATGGGTCTAACATGTATGTACATATGTATATATGCATAGATATGGGTGTAATGCATGGATGCATTTACATGCATAAACTGTGTGTACATACAAGCAGTCCAATTACTTTATAGTGAAAAACCTCAGATATTGAAATGACAGTACTTATATATATATATAGTACTTATTTGTAGTGTATGTTATATATAATAGATAATAAAATAAGGGCATAATATGTACTATCTACATATATGATATTATACTTAAGTTTGTTATTTATATGTATTACTGTTCTTCAAAAATAGAAACAATAAGAAATACATAGACATGTATATGTATGTAAAAAGAGATTTATCACAGTACTTGGTTTGTTCACAATATTCTAAAAGCTTAGTCCCAATATTTTCCATCTGCATTTTGGAAATCTGCTGGTGCAGTTTAGTCAGAGTCCAAAACCATGAAAATAAAGTTTTCATGGTATAAATCTCAATATGAGTCTGAAAGTTCAAGAAGCAAAAGCATTGATTTCTAAAGGCAGGTGATAATGGATGTTTCAAGTGTCTGGAAAAGCCTTTAGACTAGTTAAGTTGACAGATAAAATTAACCATCTCATGGATAGATTCCAGATGCTATAAAAACATGACTGTCTCAATCAGAAGGATTTTGTGGAATTATTCCTTGTTATTTACAGTGTCAAAGTTTCTTTATAGATAACATACACTTGTTTTTATTTAATATATCCACTGTAAAGAAAGACAAAAGTAATATAATAACTATTATTATTTATCCCCACATATAGAGACCACTGGGTGATTTCTGTCTTTTCTTTTTTTTTTTTTTTTTTAAAGATTTATTTATTTATGCATACAAGCACTGGGGTACAGGCCAGAGGTGTGGGGGGGTGAGAGGATTCACCGCAGAGAGCAGGGAGCAGAACAGGCAGATCAACAGAAGTACACTGCTGAGGGGAGCAGCGGGCACAGCAGGAGAGGTCTGCCGCGCCATGTGGGTCCCCACCCTGGCCGGCAGCAGGGATCGAACTCGTGCTGCAGTGGCTGCGGTTTGCTTCACAGTGCGTTGCTTAACCCAGTGCGCCACCAGGGAGGCCCGATTTCTGTCTTTTCATCTTTTGTATTTTTTTTAAGATTTATTTTTTATTTATTTATGCATACAAGAACCGGGTGTAGGCCAGAGATGGGAGGGTGGTGTTAGAGGATTCACCAGAGACAGAGTGGGGGAACGGAACAGGTGGTTCTACTGAACCACACTGCTGAGCAGCCAGTGACACAGGAGAGGTCTGCTGCACCATATGTGAGTTAGTTCCCTGGCCAGGGATCAAATTCATACTGAACTCATGCCCCGTGGCTGGCAATAACTTGATAGTGCTGAGACTTTAACCCCGATACCACCAAGAAGGCCCTCTCACTTTTTGTACATTTAAATAAAAAAATAAAATTTAAGTTCCAGTCCATGTTTGCAGACAAGAAAGGATTGATTTCCCTTACTCTACTTTTTGCTCTGTCCACTCATTTAATAGATTACATGGAGGCCATTCACACTGAACAAAGCAGTCTGCTTTAGTAAGCACACCTATTCAACTGTTAATCTTTCCAGAAACACGCTCACAGAGATACCCATAAAAATGTTTAACCAAATATTTGGACACATCTTGGTCCATTCAGATTTACAGAGAAACAACTTTTACACTTATAATTAATACTACATAATCCTCTATTGTCACTTTTGCAATGATCTAGTAAAGAAAAATAAATTTGTCTTTCATTTGATTTAGAACAATTTTATTTTTCATGTTTTTGAATTAATGTCCTCTAATTTATTATCATTCACATTTTGTGCATTAAAAATTTTGCCTTAAAAATTAAGGTACATTCACTAAACTGTGGGAATTCAGTTGTAAGTTTTATTTCTTAAGACTTAATACTTACATATATGTGATGAATTTAATCTTATGAAGTACAATCAAAAGCCAGTTTTTATTCAATGTGCATATCTGGGGTAAAAACATCTATAAAGAAGTATATTTTGATATTCTAGAAAGAGGCATTAAGGGGAGGCAATTCACAGCAGGCTTATCTTCAAAAGCTATTGGAAAGAAGCCTTAAAAATGAATAAGTATTGAAGATAACTTTTCTTTAATGGCAACAGTTGTTGAAAATTCATTTTAGCTATGTGAAATGAAAACTAGTATTTTTAGTTGAATACTCTGATCCTAATGTGTCTATAAATTTACTCCATGGTGACAGAAATTAAATGAAGGTTTTTTGTTTGTTTTTTTTTATAACTAAAACTGCACAAAAGCAAGTAATATACTTAATAGAAGCATGAAACAGAAACCAGTTGGAAGTTTAAGTTGTAATATAAATTTAGATTGGCAAAACATTAAAATGCTCATGTAGTATAATTTTTTTCTTTCCTGAAGGGAAATTGATGTGTAAATTATGCCCTTTCATTATTTTAATCACCTAAAATTTTTCCTATGTCGGAAATCCTTACACCTTCGAAATTACCCATACTTTGCTCATCTTCCCATGCAATCTTAGTTACCCTGAAGTTTGGCAACTCCCACATCTACGTCCCTATATGTCTCAAGTAAGAGGTCCTAAATCAACTTTCCCCTGGAAATATCCACTTTTGCATCTTCCAGAAAACTCAAAAAAATGTGGAAAGATGATAAGGAGTGATTTTTATTTTAGAGGGAGAAAGGAGAGGACGTGGATGTTTTAAATTAGATACTGCTGGAAGAAATAATGATATTTGAACTAGTATGAAGAGGAGCAATAACAAGTCCTCAAAATATAAGAGGAAAGTGTTTTTCAGGCAAAAATATATATGTTAATCAATTTAATCAGATGAGCACTGATGAGGCTTTGTGAGAAGGTAGGATTTGAAATGAGTGAAATTATCTGTTGCTGACTTCGAAATTGCAGAAGGACATACCCCAAACCAGAAAGTAGTTTCTAGTAACTGAGTGTGATTCTTGTCCAAAATTCTCAAAAAAATAATGGGAACCTTAGTCTTAAAACAGGAGACAACCTTATTCTGCCAGGAATATAAGGAAACCTCAGAAGCATATCTTTCTTTAGCCGTGCGTCTAGATGAAAATCAAACCAAAGGATAACTGAATGCAGCCTTGTGAAACTCTACACATAGGGCACAGCTAAATCATGCCAGAATCCACACCCAAAAATCTATGAGATAATAAATATTTACTGGTTTAAATACTATTCTTTTGCCATTTGTTGTGCAGCAATGGACAATTAACATTCAAATTAACCTTTTATGTTAACCCTTTATGTAAAAAGACATGTGCCTTTTCCAGACATGTCATTCAATGTCCTTCCCTGTCTTTTAACAATCAGATTTTTTTTTTCTAAAATACTCATTCCAGTCTCAAAATATCTCTTAATTCAAATCCATCCATCCTCCAGATTTGGAAGATTAGTTCCATCTATTTTGTTAAACCTCTTTAAAACATTTGAGTCCTCACATTTTTCTTGCATATAGACATTGTAGTATAAATGTTCCACGGTTAGGTTGTCTATTAAATCCTGTTTTTTGAGGACAGAACCATGTAATAACCATATTTATAATGTCAATGACTAGCAAATTTATTCATTTGCACAAACATGAAAGACTGGATTGTGTGATCCCAGACTGCCCCCAATATGCCAAAATGACATTGATTATTTTGAATTAAAGAACAGTTGGCAAATGACATGGTACCCTAAATCTCCTTTTATTCTAAAAGCAGGATTTTGCTCTGACTCTCCTCCTCTCTGCTGCCACTGACAGGAAATAAATTTCTAAGTGAAAGTTTCTTTCCACATGAGATGGAGAAATACCCTTATCATCAGAGACAGGGCTGGGAAGCTGTGTAAATAAGCTCTGCTTAGCCCACTAAATTAGTTGTCCAAACCAAAACTTGCAAGAATTTTTTTTTTGTCCTGACTGTTCTTTTGAGATTTATTGCTTCTTTGTTTAACAGCTATATAAAGTGGCTATTTTGATTATTCACTATGTTTCATATCTTATAGACCTACCCATGCTCAAAATTAAATGTCTTTTCCCTTGTTAATATCACTCCTGGTAATTTATTATTGGGTCTGTCAAAGGAGGTAAGGAGATCCCTTGAAAATTTCCCCTAAAGAATGAAGTTAGTATTTTGAATTAGATTCTGCTTTGGTTCCACGTTCTATCTACTATGTCTTTCAATTTAATGTCCTGCATTAAATTTTCATTCACTATTATAAAATTGTGTTGCCTTGATTACTGAAGTCAGTGATAGTCTGAGTATTCATTTATTGCTTAGGTTGTGACTTTAGTTGGTAGTTTTTGTATGTATTTTTATTTTTATTTTTTTTGCCTGGGGGAAGTTATTGCTCTGTTTTTAATTGGAGTTAATATTGAAAAATCTATATCTAGAGCTCTAGAGAAAAAAATCATAATGTGAAATAGTGACTCAGAAAACTGGTGTTAAACAATGTTCTTTTCTCCAAATGGTATCAACCATGGAATTCCAATTTGTGATGTGGTAAAACTATTCAAAAAGACATTATGGAGTCAGAAAATATGTCAGTTTGTAAGTGTACAACTGAGGGGTACCCAGGGACCCAAAACTTGTAAGGGGGTATGTAATTGTTTGTTCATCAATGTTCACAAAGTCAAAGAAAGCATACACTTAGTGTGGAAGATTTTTAATTAGTTTCATAGAGAGACTGAGAAAAGGATTTCAAATAGCAGCAAATTTGGAAAATTAGTTATCCCCTCATGGGTAAATGCCCATTCAAACAAGCTCAAAGAGGGGCAACTAAGATCTGAGAATTTGCCATAGTCTATGGAAGCTTCTGGTAGGGCACTGTAACAGTGTATTCTAAAATGTGGAGGTTTCCCTGTTTCCTGCCTCACCTAATGAAAGGTGGAACTAAGTGGTAAGAGAAAGCTAAAACAGACTTGGGAGACAAGATCCAGAAAGAAGACTTGGAGGATGCACATGGAGTCTCCAGAGTGACATGTCAATAAGAATCTGCACTTGCTTCATGGTCTTGACCTTGCACCAGGAACTTGAAAGACATAGTAGAATACCTAGAAGAGATGTAGGTAAGAGACCTGTGGGTAGGCTGGCGATGACAGCCTTTATTATGACTTGTAATTTGATTTTGTGCCGCAGACCAGCTACAGCGGAAGGCCAGGTCCTCAAAGGATGGAATGGCGTCGGCGAGGGAGGGGAAGGGGGGAAGAGCACCAGACTTGCACGGAATTTGGTATCTGTCCTCCTGAGAGTCTCAGCAGGTCTTTATTTATACTTT
>JAGFMF010011679.1:757945-775164 GCA_019455555.1 Galemys pyrenaicus | reverse complement strand
AAAACAAAAGGGAGTCCAAGGGGGGCCAACTGTGGAACCTCTGACTTTTCAGGGCAGTTCCCCTATGATGGGCCTTTGCCTCATGTCATAGTTAGGTGGACCCCAACAATTTTGTTCCTTTTTCAATACTTATCTGGTCCCTTCTGCCCCTTTCCTATGGGTCCTCATCAGAAGGTGCCTTAGGTTTGTGGCAAGCTTTTAGGTTTGTGGTTTCAGTGGCCCCACTTTGGGCTAAACCTCTTTGGCTGAGCATTTTATCACAAGGTGATTTTGGTTGTTTCATTGGGAAACTATTCTCCTTTTTCTCTTTTTTCACTCTATTCTGTGCACACTAAATCTATTAAAGTTCTTTTCTGTTAAAGGTTTTACACACTAAGAATACGCTTTGTCTTTATGCAGTGAATGGAAAAACCCATTTAGGACATGCAAATTTGGGGCTCCAGGGTGCTCCTCAATCTGCCTAAAAACAGAACCAAAAGGAGTTAGGCAGTTCCCAGAGAGACTGCACAAGAGAGACCCTAAATTCAGAATGTACCATATCATCCACCATGAGTCAAGATAATAGGAGCCATTCTTTCTACCAAAATGCTAAGTCCCAGGAGCAGCCTCTCCATGTATCTCTCACCTAAATGTCTCCCCATGAAGTGTCTCTCTTTTTTCCATTATTCCACAGCCAATAAATATATGTATACATCACTGCTTCCTCTTTCCCCACTACCCTATATTTAAGAAGTCTGCTTCATGGCATGCAGGGAATTTTAATCCAAGGCAACTGCATCTAAGTGTGGATAGGGAAGATGGCACCCAATCTGTTCTGCCATGCTTTTCCCCATTTCACTGAGATGTATTCTGTAACCATTTTTCTTCTAAGATGTATAATCTGGGCCTCCCTAGTGGTGCAAGGGGTTAAATCTCAGCACTATGAATCAATTGGTAGCCCCTGCAGCATGAGTTCAATCCCCAGTCATGGAGCTGACCCACATGGCACAGCAGACTTCTCCTATGTTGCCTGCTGTTCCCCTTAGCAGTGTATTTTGGTAGATCCTCCTGTTCTGCTCCCCACTCTTTCTCTGATGAATCCTCTCACCCCTACATCTGTCTTGCACCCCAGTTCTTCTGTGTATAAATAAGTAAAATAAATATTTATTAAAAAGATGCATAATCTAACTGATATAGGCACATGTCTATTTTCTAGTATATCTGTCTATAGATTTATGTGTACTTAATATTTTTCTTTAAAGTCTTTCTCTTAATTCACTTACTTTTTCTTTTTTAAAAGCTTTCTTTTCTTCCCTCTCTCTCCCTCATTCATTCTTTATCTCTAACCTTTTTGTAGGGGAGCAAAGGAAATCATCTCTCATCCCATAACCCTCTCAGTTCTTCTAACCTAGCATATAATCAAACAAGCATCAGATACATTGATAAGAGAAAAAGGCATATAGACTTTAATAATAGCATGTATATCTTCTTCATACGTACAAAAGACAGTATGAGTGAGTAATTCACCCATTTGACTTTAGATGACATCTTAAATAATTTAGCTAAGATAAGGGAAATGGGTGAAAGTTAAGGTGTTTGCTGAGGAAAATAAAGGTACTTTTATATTCTTCAAGGAAAAGAGATAAAGCCATTTGGTCTCCCTGGAATGGACACTTAAACAGAGAAGTTTAGTTGTAAACATCAAAAGCAGCCTCCACTCAGTCTTCATAGTCCCTCCATGAAAAAACTTGCCAGGGACATGTTTTGGGTGGTAGATCTTTCCTCCCTAAACTTTCTTTCTTTCAATAATGTCTTATAACTAGTATTAACTGAAAAATAAAGACTCAAGAATAATTAGGCACAGAATTTATTAGATAAAGTGAGGATTTGAACTCAGGGGAAGCAACTCAAACAGATCTTACTTTTTTAGAGTTATTTTGCCAAACACAATCCAGAATCTAGCTTATAATACCAGAGACAGTGAATCATGAGTGCCAGGAATCTAACTGTTCTTAATAGGAAGGGCATCTAGCTCTATATTATTCCCATCCTAAGATCTGCTGATTCTAGAGGAAGGCAATGCAGGATCCAATTTCCTCCTCTCTGAAGAGATGCAAGCATTGGCTGCCCACTGTTAATCTTTGTTTTTTTTATTCTGAAACAACTGATTTACACTTTCAGGCAAAGTTGATTTCTGCTTGCAAGATAGAGTCTTTGAAGATGGCTTACTCATTTGCCCACCAGATTAGTGGCAGGGTTCCCAGAAGTTTTCATGTTATGTTTGTATACCCTAATAAGTCAGGTTATAGAGTTTGGTCCCTCCTCTGCACCTGGCACTTCAACAGATATAATAATTTCTTAGATTAGAAAAGGGAAAAGGCTTAGACAAAGCCAGAAGTTCTCCTTAGCCTCCTGATATTAATTTTCTATTAAATCAAATTATCTAGATACCAGAGCCAGAAGTCTTAAGGAAGTAGTTCTGAGAAACTTGGGATGGTATAATGAAGGTGTTACAGGACAACCCTAATATAAGATGGGTTTGCCTGACTGGGTTTATACTTGTGTGCTTAAACAAACCCATTTTATTTCAAAGTTGCCTTGTAACAAAGGGACCTTCAGATTTTAAATGCATTTCCTTAAATGCTATTTATATAAATCCCATGTCTTGTAACACTTTATAATAAAAGGTGACGTGTTACTACTCAATAACAGGATCAAGATATTGAGTCAGTCAGGTTAAAGTTGAATAATAAAACTTAAAAGTTGGAAAGACCTTAATGATTACTTAATAATGCAAATCCTTAATTTACATATAGATAAGGGGGCAGATAAGGTCAGTAGAACCTGATTACTTATATAAGGTCAAATAATTAGCTTGAGGCAGTAAAAAAATATCTTTGTTACCTTTGTAATGCTTTTTCTGTCTCTCACTGCTTTTGTTGGTCTGGCACTCACAAAAGCCTCTTACAAGTAATCAGATTATCAACTGTACTAGAAAACTCTAATACAGTGATTGTTAGGTATCAGGACATGTTAAAGGAGAGGGATAAACTAGAGGGATAAATGTATGGTATGCATTTGTACATAGAATGTAATTTTAGACAGCAAATGAAATACATCAGAAGAAATCTACATAGAATTGAGCTGTGAATAACTATATCTATAATATTAATTGTTAGGAAGTATCAGGGTATAGGTTGGAGGCATGAGGATGAAAGAATTCACCAGAGACAGTGGAGAATAGAAAAGGCAAATCTATTAAAATGTACTTCTAAGGGAAGCAGTAGCAAGACAGGAGAGGTCTGCTTCAGAGTGAGGGTCCAGAGGCTGTGTTTCTACTCCAGACATCATTGAGTGGTTAGGGTGACTAGTCCTTGCCTTGTCCTGACTAAAGATCTTAATCATTGGTTTCATACCAGTTCCAATGTCAGTCCCATCCACTCCTTTTATCCATTCAGCCTCCCAAACTTGCTTCCTTGGCAAGGAGTAGAGGCTTAGTTTTAAAACTTAGTCATGATACCATAACATTAATAGCAAATATGGCAATAGAACAAAAAATAACACTGATGCACATACATACACAAAGAGACAATAAGGGAATGGAGTCTTTGAAGAAGAAACTAAAATGAGTAAGACAAGAAGTGAGAAATGGCCATTAGTGTTGCACATTATTTGCATACATAGGGAAGATTTTTGCCATTTGGATGAATGATTTTTGTAGACTGATGAAACGCACGATAGATGGAAGCTTTTTTGTTGTTGTTGTTTTCTTGTGAGGGAACTGTAAGAAGATAGTGACAAAATTATTTGCTTGACCAACTTTATTGAAACCCCTGAGCCTTTTCTGGGGCCCACCTGTGCACTTCCTCTTAAAATCCAGTTTAAAAAGAATCCTGTTAAATCAATTTAACTGTAAATTACACATACAATAACTTTAATTGAATTAATTAGAGTGTGATAGAAAGAGGAGAAGAAAAAGAATATAGTTTCTCAATGAAACACCCAAAATTACCCCTCCGTCATGGATAAATGACCAGCCAAACCGGCTTGCCTGAAGCAGGGTCACTGATGTCTAAAAGCTTGCTGAAAGTCTAAAGTTCCTCCTAGCAGGCAACAATAGGAAAGAGACAGAAAAGGCCAGGCAAGTCTGGAAGTAAAAGATCAAAATAAAAATTCAAGTTAAGATAAAGGGCACCACTGTCAGCCTTCCCATAGGTCTCTCAATCATGTCCCTTCTAAGTGTCTCCTTCCATGTCTCCCAAGTCCCTGGCACAGGTCCAAGGCTGAGAAGGAAGTGCACCTTCTTCTTCACATGTCCCTCTGCCCACATGGCTTCTCCAGGTCTTTTCTCCAACTTTCTCTCCTCAGTTTTTTTATCTTCCCATCCTAGTCAGGTGCACCCTTTCTTAAGTGGGATAGGGAACCTAGAACCTTCCCTTTCTCTGGGAATTAAAACGTTATATTTCCACGTACTAGTTTTCTACCCTCTGACTAATTCAGCTCTTTGACTATGTGACCATATCATAGATGTTCTGTCCCTTCTCCCCACCCCTAACTACCAGGCATAGAATGGAAATCAGAACAGGTTCTGCCCTGTTCTGTGAAATGGTCATCCAAAAGTCTGCTGCCTTTACATGTGCAAACCAGCTTTTTAACCCACACTGACCAAGGACTGGTTCTCAGCCTTGCATTTCCACAGTGCATTGTTAAATATTAGGGAAGGGATCAAGCCCCAGCATTTCCCTTCCTCTGCACATACATAGTATCAAGATATCTTTATGTCAAAATAATTTCAGAAATGAAAAAAATTAAACCTATAGTAAAACCTAGAATGCACCCCACCATCAAGAATAATTACATTTTTTTAAGTTAAAAACTCACTGTTTGTTGTGATTATTGTGATTGTTGCAAAAATTCTTGCAGAGTAAAAATCTGTTAATTGCTTCCTGGGTTTGAATTCTCACTTGGGTTATCTGGTAAACTCTGTCTAACTATCATGAGACATTTATCCCACTGCATAGCAATAAATTTCCTGTTCCCAAATTATATTCAGAGTTAAACACAATCTTTTTCCTATACTGTAAAAATCTCAAAACAGTGTTTCCTAGGGCTATGACAATAGTGCTCTCGCCAATAAAACCCTTCATACCATACTAACAAATGTCATTAAATATTTTGTTTAACAATGGATAATAAAGAAGATACTTTTTTGAAGACTTTGTTATAAATAATAAGGTAATATAATGTTTTATTTGAGGAGAAAATTAAAACGATAGGAAGCTTTTGTTTGATTTTTTACTTAAAGGAAATATAAATTTTAAATGAGAGAGGAGAGACTTAATGGAAAAACATCTTAAGAAGACCAGGGGCCCTGCCCTGAAGCAAGCCAACAATGTGTAGAGAAGAATTATGCAGATACTCATGGTTTGCATTGATACAGTTAAAGTTTTTTTATTTAATAACTTCTATTTTGTCAGAGAAGGATGGAAACTGGGGTGCTGAAAAGTAAGGAAGAAGGAAAAAGAACAAAATCTAGGAGTTATAAATTATGAAATAACTGTTGAAGTGAATTGCAGAGCAAGTTCGTTACAATAGATAGCTAAGTTGGGACAAACCATGGTTAGAATACTTATGTTGATTTTTTTTTCATATTTTTAGAATTTAAATATTTTTTTGCTATATATTTATCCTTTTCTAAATATCTATATACTACACATCCCATAAGCCTGTTGAGTTTTAGTTATCTTTCAACTGATTTATATACCTTTTTTTATGTTAAAGTATTTATTCTTGGGCACATATAGAATGGTTTAAAGTGTTGCTTTTTTTTATGTATACAAGAAATAGGGTACAGGCCAGAGGTGGGGGGATGAGAGGATTCATCAGAAACACCAGAACAAGAGGATCTACTGAAATACACTGCTGAGGGGAGCAGCAGGTGAGACAGGAGAGGTCATGCCATATGGGTCACCTCCCTGGTGGGGAATCAAACTCATGCTGCAGTGGCTGTGGATAGCTTCATAGTGCTACAACTTAACCCCTTGAGCCACCAGGGAGGCCACAAAAGTGTTGTTTTTTTTAACCATGTTCCCAAGGAACTTGGCGGGGGGGGGGGGGGGGGGGCAATTTGCAACATCGTTTATTCATAGAAGTGGAACTGATGAATTGTACCTGGTTCTTTCAAGACTAATAGAGACTTTGTATTTGGAATTGGTTACATAAAGCAATATGGGTAGGTGGCCATCAGGGTATAAGCAACTCTGTCCTGTTTCCAAGATATTTTGTGTAACTTGTACACAGAAAAGTTCCTGATTGGAGAAAGAACATCCTGATTTGAGAGAGACATTCTGTACAGCCTTTATAGAGGTTAGGCTATTGAGAGTCACACCAGACCTATTCAAATTCCTTGCTCTAAAGCCACCCTTGGTTGTGATGCATGTTCTTCCATTAATGTTTCCTATATTTAATTTTTGTTCTGCAATAAACTATGAATATATAAGCTTTGCCATTTTGGGTTCTGAAATCTTAATTGGTTATTGAACCCTGAATAACTGCTACCAATTGTGCAGATTAATTTAAGAATTTAATTTTATATGTCAAAGTAATTTATATTTTTTATTTGTGATATCATTGTTAGACATTAACCTGAGAAAGCTGAAAAACAACTTCCTGCTACCACACTCCTACTGTGAGATGTGGAGGCATTGGTTGTACATTAAGATTATACATATATTACCTATCTTCAGGTGACCTCTGGTGAGAGACTAGTGCTTCTTCTGGGACTTTAGTTAGCCTACGGTACCTTACTTTAATTACTTCGAACAGAATTAATTATGAAAATATGCCTTTGAGTTGCTAGAATTCAATTATCAACATTAAGATTTTCTAAAAAGTTTTTTTTTTAATAATATATGCCATGTTTGGATAACTAGAAGATAAGACACAATGATGTAAAGTATTTTCTGTAAGCTTACAGGGACAATAAAGGATGTGGAGCTGTTGAGAATTTTTAATTTAAGAATGACAAATGATGATGGTATCTGTTATGTGCTCAGATCTCACTTTGTTTTGGACCCTGTATAAGCATCATATCAATATTTCCAGTAAAATTATGGTATAATGTTCACATATTGCAGATGAAAATATGTGGTAGAAATATTTCGTAAAGCGTTTCTAGTGGTCTGTGAAAGAGAAACTAGTGTTTTATCTACATTTGGGTTTAATCAATTCTTCCCATATGGTGGGCAGGGTCAAATAAAAGAAGCACATTTCCTGAAGAAATTGGAAAGTCATGTTCTATAGGAGACAGATACTCAGTTAAATGTACAAGCATACACACCTAATTCTCATGCTATATGAGAGAGGGATTTGTATAATATTTCAAAGTGAAGTAGTCATATTTTTAATAAATACAGATTTATAGCTGACTTGGAAAAATATTTATTGAAAGATATTAGGACAGATCATTCACTCCAATTATTTTAATTAGAGATCTTCTAAATAAGAAACTTGGCTAAAGTAATCTGCGAAACAAAATTTGGAAAACCAATGTGAGGTTTCAGAGCTAGAAATTACTAAGCAATTAAGAGAATGACTTGCAAATTTTTAGTTTCCAGAAGTATCAACAATTAAAGACACATACATTATCAATATAACATATATATGCATTCACATAATGGGATATTACTAAGTAATAAAAGGAAAATAATGTTTCCTGCATCATGAATAGAGGGCATTACACTGATTAAAATAATTTAGGCAGAGAAAGACAAATATTATATGATCGCAATTATGTATGCAATTTAATACTCTGAAACTCCTGTTAACAGAGAGGCAACCTTGGTTGCCAAGGTGAGGGATATTAGGAGATTTAGGTAAAACTATAAATTTCTGTTATATAATGAGTAAGTGCCTGGGATCTAAAATAGAGCATGGTGACAATATTGACAATGTGGCTCTATATAATTGAAAGTTATCGTAAGACTAGAGCTTTAATGCATTTAACCAATCAAATACCTCAATAAATCTGGAAAAAGAGAAAACATTTGAAAGTGGTTCTGTAGTAATGTGTCCCTTGGAAACTGGACTTTGAAAAATAATTTTTCTAGTATTTGTTTATTTTTAAAAATATTCATGCATGTAAGAGATGAGATACAGGCCAGAGTTGTGGGGGTAAGAGGATTCATCAGAGACAGAGTGGGGAATAGAACAGGCAGATTGACTGAAATACACTGCTGAGGGGAGCAGCAGGAGAGGTCTGCTGCTCCATGTGGTTGATGTGGATTGTGCAGCAATCCCTGGCCAGGGATTGAATTTGTGCTGCTGTGCAGCAGATGCTTCACAGTGCAGCACTCAACCCGCTGTGCCACCAGGGAGGCCCTCAACTATTTGTTTAGAAGAATGCATATTTGATTTAGATTTCAAAGAATTTTCAACAACTAAAATTCAAAGAATATGAAGGAAAAGAAGGGAAAAGGACTAAAGAGTAAAAGGAGGTAAAAGGGAAGAGGAGAAGGAAGATGAGAGGACGGGAAGGAGGGAGAAAAGATGGAAGCAATGCAGAAATAATGAAGTGAATCAACCAGTTAAATAGACAGTCTAATCGTCAGATTTAGGTATAAAATAAAATTGACAAAGTAAAAAGGAATTTAACAATATGAGTAACAATATACACATAGAATTGTAAAGTTACAAAAGCAACCATGAAGGAATTTTTAAATGTAAAATTAAATGCATCTTTAATATTAGGGCGATTAGATATTATGAAAGTATCCATAATATTCAAAGAAGAGATAAGAAAATGTTTTAAGAAACAGTATAGAGGTAAAAGTGTAGAATGAGAATGCCTAATATAGATAAATAATGAATAGCTCAACAAATGGTTGGTAGATAGAAGTAGAGACAGACAGACAAACAGATAAAATAAAGAGATTGTCACAGAGTATTTTAATATGAATTTTCTGATGAATACCAAGAAATAATTTAAAGGTAATTCATACATATGTGAAAGATTGGGAAATACTAAAAGCAAGGAAAATAGAAATGTATCCTGAATAAGTAAAAAGATTTCACGTGAGTGATGCCAGTTGACATCTTTAGCAAATTGGAAGCTAGACGATAATGCAACATAGAGGCTATTAAGAATTTTTCTCTAATGTGTCCAATGTAATAATAAATGACCCCAACTGAAAATTATTCAACCTTTTCATTTTCTTTCATTTATGATTCCTGTAGGTATATAAAATACATATTTTTAAAAATTATTTTAATTTTGATGACTATTTTTGATTTTTACATAATGGAATTTACTAATTCACAGGATTTAGGCTACAAATAAACTTTAGTTTTTTTCTAAATTTCAAGAATTTTAGAAACAGCAAAATGTAGAGACCTGGCTATTTATACTGTCCGTATAATAGTAAAAAACAAACTCTTTTTTATAATTATTCTATTATATTTTTACTTATATTATAAATATTTCATTATGCCTTATAATTCTAATTATATATGCATTATAATTCTAATTACACTTGTACTATTCTTTTCTAGCAATTGGATAAAAGTTTTGTGAAATTGGAAAATCGAGATAATAGTCAAAAATTTATTATGTTGTAAACTAACAAAACACCTTTCAATTACAAATATGATGTGGTCAGATAAGTTTTTCAATAAAATATATTGTGGAATATTTTGGGTCAGAGAAATGGACAAATCTTCCTCACAAACAAGTAAGTTAATATTTGAAAGACGTATACAGGAACTTCTAGACTGAAGTATCAAACACATACTAAGAAATGTATTGAAAGAACATGGGAGTTTGGGGAAAGTTAAATGATTTTAATTAAAAATAAATTTCAAATGGAAAAGGGGTAAGAGATGAATATAAGTGGTCTGTAGCTTCCAAATCATAAATTATACTCCAAGGTATGAAAATGATATTGGTATTTATTCTGAGTGAAATAGGGCAATATATAATGGATTTATAAATATGTAATAAAAATGACATGAATAAAATTTGCCTTTTACACATATTAACTCCTGAAGTAATTTGAGACATAGGGAAAGGATACTGCTTAGAAAAATGTTCCAGAAATCAAGGAAATGAAGGAGATTTAGATTAATGGTCTATTCATATGTATCCTTGCTGATCTGTTATCTTTAAAATAATTTATTTCCATCATGCAAAGTTTTAGTTTTCTCACATAAGAAAATCTGATTCACATGATTGCCTTTTTGGATCCATTGCCTCTTGTACATTATAATAATCTTTTATATATGTTTTTCTGTGATTGAGTGATTTTCTTTTTTGGTTCCATTTTTATCTCTGCTTATTTATATCATTGCTGTGTTTGCTTGTAATTGTATTTAGGATACCTACATTTTATTTTTAAATGTATTTTTTTTAAATGCCTTTTGCCTGAGGGCTAGCACTGTGTGTAGAGCTGAAGCTAATCTAAATGGCAGTGGATTACTCTATTGAACATCAGGCCCTCTGAACTCTCTGGAATTAGTCCATCACTTATTCACTTGAAGTTTCTGCATCAAAGAAGGATCTTGTAGTGAAGAAAAAGTGGGAAAACTGGGAGTGATAATTGAGGCTTTTAAGACCATAAGTTTGCTGGAGTTAAGGAGAGGAAAATGAAGATGATACCTCATCCTTTGCTTTTGAACCCTGAAACAGAATACAGACTGTAGATGGAGAGAATGCTAAGATCTGCTTTTGATCTGCTAATTCCAATATATAGCAGGTGATGTAGAGCTCAAGATGTTATTCCAATGTCATGATAACAATCTAGGAATACTCAGAATGTAATTGGTAGTGGAAATTAGTGAGATAAGTGAGATTTCCTAGAAAATACATAAGAATGAGGGAAGAAAAATGCACAAAGGGAAATAATACAATAGGAAAGGAAATGAGTGAAGACATCCTGAGAAGATAGGGGAGAATAAAAACTAAAAGAGAAGAGAATATTCACCATGAATCCTAAAATTAAAAGCCTTTAAAAAAAAAAAAAAGCCTGAAAAAATAAATGGGCTTTAAAAAAAAGACCTAAAAAAATAGATATAGGTCCTCTGTAGTGGTGCAAGGGGTAAGTCTCAGGACTATCATACTATATTAGCCATTGCAGCATGAGTTTGATCCTCAGCCAAGGAGCTAACCCACATGTGGCACAGAGGGCCTATTCTATTTCACCAGCTATTCCCCATAGCAGTGTATTTCTGTAGATCTGCCTGTTCTGTTCTCCACTCTCTCTAGTGGATCCTCTCACCCCGCTGCCCATCAGGCCTGGATTCAGATGTAAGCACTGCCCACCAGTGCTTGTATGCATAAATAAATAAATCTTTTTAAAAAATACAAGAGGAATTAAAGACATTAGCAGAATTTAAAGAGAACCTTTGACCAAGTGGTTTTGTTTGGCTGCTTATAACTAGGAAATAAATATATATATGTTTTAAGTGATAAATCATATACTGTAACAACTGATGAAATGTCACTTGTTTTACTATGTACTTTAAATACACTCCCTGGTATCATTAAAGGACATGAAAATCCATCATTTTTGTTGGTTAGTATAAACTACAGTAATTAGTAGTCCCTTTCTTTCTTTGTCCTCTATGAAGTAAATGAATTAAAGTAGATATAAAAGTGCAAATTATTTGAAATTTAAATAAATAATGACAATGTTGCTATGAATGGCTTGTTATAAAATAAAACAACCCCTCAGGGAGTGTTCATAGGGCTATTCAGAATTTTTATTCTAGATAATACTATCTTACAGTATAGAAAGCAAGTGGTAGGGATGTTCTAGAGGAGAATTCTGGTTATAAGAAAAAGCAATTATAAATTAAAATTATCTGCCTTTTGATGAGGACTGTAAATTAATTAGGTGTTCATAAAAAATAAAAGTGCCTACATACACTAATAGTAAATTCTTTAAAAAAAAGAGATTTATTTATTTATGCATACAAGAGCTGGGATGCAGTCCAGAGATGTGGGAGGTGAGAGGAATCACCAGAGAGAGAGTGGGGAGCAGAACAGGCAGAGCTACTGAAATACATTGCTGAGGGTCACAGCAGGCAATACAGGAGAGGTCTGCTGTGCTATGTGTGTCACCTCCTTGGTGGGGATCGAACCTGTGCTGTAATGTCTGTGGGTGGCTTCCTAGTGACCTAATCCCTTGAGCTACCTGGGAAGCCCCACTGATAGTAAGTTCTGAAGATAGCACTTGATTGATTTAAAAGGTGCTTGTATATTTAATAGAAAATAATTTGATATATATAGATGATTTGATGATAATTGTTTTAATAAAATAATTTTATAACTATTAAGATAAACTTTGAAGTTCTTAAATTTATTGTCAAATAAGAGTTTTACTGAGTACTTAGTACAGGCATTCTTTTTGGGGGGGGGTGTTGAAAAAGACGTATATTGAAATACTGATCTCTTGGGATTTCCACTAATGATAATGACCTGTCTGATCACCAAATTCTTCCTGAAAAGAAATATGTTTGTAGAATTAATTAAACAGAGTAGAGCACATCACAGAATAGATCAGAGAATGTATATCTCAGTGTAAGAGCACTTGAAATATAGATTTATTTGACTGCAAGCAATCTATTCTGAGTCTCAGTGTATTTTGCTTCTTTTTACCTGATATTGTGCTGTTGTTGCTGTTGTTTTCACTCCTTTAAAAGTTTACTAGGGCAGTTTAAAGTTCTCAGCAGAAGTGAGAGAAGATAGATGTTCCCTGTATACAGCCTGTAGCACTGTATCCCCATTATCGTGTCTTCCAACAGAGTCATACATTTATTACAACTGATGAAGCTATTATGGTTATTACCTAAAGTCCCTAGTTTACATGCACATTCACTTTAAGTGTTGGACTTTCTATGGGTTTGGGCAAATGAATAATGGCTTTTAACCATAATTTCGGTGTCACTTAAAGTATTCTCAATGTTCTTAAAATACTTCACCCATTCATCCCCTTCTCTGACAATATTTTGAGAACATCTCACTGGGAAACTAAGGATTTTGCTGTCTTCACAGTTTTACCTATCTACTGAATAGTTAATGTCATTAATAACCAATGGAGTTCAAATAATGTAAAATATAATTAGATAAATTGAATCAATAAAATAAATAAATAAATAAAAATATTAAAAAAAAATAACTAATGGCGTTCAGACCTAGGTTCAATATCCAAGATTCTTACCCTTGGATAAATGGAAATTAAAAGTAAATAGACCAATATACCTCAGCTCTATAGTTCGCTTTCAAGGGTCAGTCTTAACAGTTTGTCTGTGTCTGATCCTTGGTTTCCCTTGACTCCACATATAAGTGAAACCACTACATGGCAAATAATGAGAGGGCACTTGTTTTCACATATATGTCTGTAGCAGAGTTTGAACACAACATATTGAGAAATTAAAGGATCACATGTTATGGATTACACTAAGTAGGTTAGGATGCCTGCTTAAATCCCAACTTTCAAGTCTATAATAGCACTTTATAAAGTTACAAGGCATGTCCCTAACTATCATTCTTCCTCTAGAAATAATAATTTTATCTCATATCTCTTCCCATTTCCTTTTCCTTCTATCTCTTTCGGGGTGTCAACTACTGTGAATGCTCTTTCATGTCAGTTTACAATAAAAATAGTGTTTCTGAATCAAGTTGAAAATTTCTGCTGGGAAATGCTGAGTTTTTGTTTCCTCAGTATAATTTTTACTCTTAATAATACAGAAAGATGCTTACTGGCTCCCAGTGTGCATACCATGGGCCAGAGCTCAGTTAAAGAAGCCAATGACCTTCTGATGTCACTTATACTTTAGAGTTATTTACTTCTGATTCTTCTGGCTACTGAACATGTTTTCACTCATATCACAATGGTTGCCTGATAATGTCCTTAAAAAATGTATTTTGTATACATTATAGGAAAATTATATTTTACCTGAGAAGTAATTAGAAATTAAGAATAGTAGAATCTTCTTATATATGTGAGGTTTTCTTGTTCATTTGTTTTAATTTCTGTAGGCAGTTAGCTAATGTCATCTCTCAATTTTAAATAATTTTACTAAGAAAGAACATCTTGTAACAGGGTTTGCCCTGTAACAATCTCACTGGGAAACTAAGGATAATCATAAACATTACATATCTGAGAAAATATATCTAGCATTTTTCTTTCTAAAACATTTCAAAATTTTATCATGATAACTATTAGGAATGGCCTATAGCACATGCATTTTCATAAAATTTATAGGAATGAAGCCAAAAATGGGCATTTTATATTGTGAAAAATATTTCCATTTACATTCTAGAAAACAAAATAGATAAAATTTCCCCAGATTCAGGGAGTCAATTTCAAAGATTAGATTCATATTCTATTTTGTTTCCCATTTGTCACTTGTATCCTAATAAGATAAAGTATACATTTCAAGCCTGATCATATGGATACCCTTATTGATCAAAAGGGGTGCATTAATCTCATTTGTCCTGATAGAAGTTTTTAAAGTGATAATAATTAGGGCAGGAATTTTGAAATAGTATGATTAATTCTGTAAATTCCTTTCAGTGATATTTGTTACTAGTTACCGCAGACCTATACAGTTAAAAAAAATGCTTAACACTAATCACTCAGGAGCTTTTTAAGGTACTAAATTAGTCAATAAATAAATATAGTATGGTAAATGATTTAAAATTAGAGATAATGTAATATCAAATTTAATTTTAAATGAAATGATAAAATTAAATTTAAAATATTAAATATAGGTAAAATTAGATTAAAATTAAATAATATCCAGTGTCTACAATAATAAACAGGTAAAGTCATTCATTTGGGTAGACAATTATGATGAAGAATATTTTAAATATATTGTAGAAGAATTACAGAAGCCTATATGTTATTTAGGAATGAAACAAAACTTTCTGGAGGAAATAATATTTCAGGTAAGAGTTGAAAGAAGCATTGGGATTATTATGACAAATACTTAGAATGAATACAGGTGATAGGTGCAGAAATATTTAATAATATTTATGAATAGTAAATCTTAGAAGAAAGAGAAAAGGGATAGAAGGTCACTAATGACTGAAATGTGTAAGGTTGGAAAGACAGCTATGGAAAAGACTTCACAGCTTTGTAAATGCTAAGTATTTTGAGACTCACTTATGGGTAATATAAATCTTTGATTCCCATTAATTTGAAACAAATGTAATCAGATTTTCTTTACCTGCAGTCCCTTTGACTGTAGTGAGAGGAATGGGTTTCAGATCATTTAAACAAGGAAAGAGACACTAGTGACCTTATCTAGAGTTGAGGTAGGAGAATGGAGAAATATGGATGGAAATAAGATGGAATAAGATAAACATTAGCCAGCAGTGATGACTGATGTATGAGGAGTAGGGCAGTGAGAGAAAAAGAAATGAAGTAATAATGTGACTTGAACAAGTAGGAAGCAGCTAATACCATTTCATAAGATGGGTAAATGAGAGGAAAGAGATAGTCTGAGGCCAAGAGAAGTGTATAATTATTTGTTGTATATAATTTAGACTTCTAAGTTGAGATACCTAATAGGTGAACTACAGGGGTTCAAGCTTAGGATAAGATGGGCTAGAGATATGAATTTGTTGATCTCTGTAATGCTACATATACTTGGCAATTAAAGCCTTGGTAATAGACTTTGTAGAATTGCATAGTTAAAATCATAGTATGAATTAAAAGTGATTAAAAATTTAAGAATTGTGTATCATGTAGGTTACATCTGTTGTGTGCTTCAGCCCAGTGAGAGCAAGCAGAATATCCCAAATCTTTGTTTCCCTGAGAGATCTCAATTAGGAAACACCTAGTCACATAATAAATCTGCTTCTCAAAATATGTGGCAGAAACAATTAAAATTCATTGAATATTCATGTGCAATTCCACATTTCTCAGCCAACTTGCAGGAGGAGCCATGTAATTGACTTATGGAGGGCCCAGTTGTACAATCATAAAAACACTTCCCATAATCACAGTTTTTGAAAAATACCATGAAGAAATATAGATTAAGAACTATAAATCAATATTCTGTATCATAATACACATCCTCATCTTCCATCCACATTCTGAGGGAGTAGCCCATTCTGACAAGATGATGATAACATGAGTTAATGAGGAATGTGTCTGGAGAGTGGAGTATAGGGGTTATTTTTGGAGGACAGACCCTATACTCCATCAGGAGTATGTAAAGATCAATTATGACTGGATATTAATTTTTCATTATTGGACAGAGAAAACCTCTGGTGCTTTGACTTTTGTTGAGTCACAAGCCATGGCATTACCATGAAAATTAAAGTACTACCCAACTATTGCAGGAAAATACCAATTTAACGTACAAAGTCTAAGCTTATTTCACACTGATATCAGTTGTTCTCCACTCTTGAAATATTTTACAGATTATCCAAAAGGAAAACAGAAGGGTAGCTATTTCTGGTTCAATTTTGGAGATCTCCAGTCTATTTAATTCCTGTCCTCATTTTTTTTTTTTTTTTCCAATGAGGGGAACTGGCTTCAGGTCCAGGAATATATAATATGAGAGTGAAAAAAATTGCAGGTGTTTTTATATCCTTTATTACTTCCCATTGATTAATGGAGTTATCTTATGGGTGAGATAAGGAGAATTTGGCAGGCTAGTTTAACCCCATAAAACTAAGTTAGCCACTGGCTGAGGTGATGTAATATAATGTAAGTTTATCCACTGAATTTTCATGATTATCTTTACTACATTATGTATTCTATTGGCTTATAAAAAAGGCTTCATTGTCCCCTCATGTGTTAGCTGGGAAAGTGCTATTTAGCATGCCAAGTGGTTCCTACAGGTTGTTTCAATTATACTCAATTTATTTTCAGTTCTAAATCATATTTTCTAAAGTGAAATTCAAGCAAAATTGATAATCAAAATAAAACAAAAACAAATCCTTAGATTCTGAAAGCAGAATGGTGTTTGCCAGAGGAGAAGAGGGACAGAGTGTTTATAAAATAGTTAAAGGGAGTCAACTGTATGATGATGGGTAAAAGCTATACTTTAGTCAATGTGGATGTCAAAATATAAAACTGTACAAAGAAAGCCTAAATTGGCTTGTAAGACAATATTACATCAATTAAAATAAGAAGAAGAAGAAGAAGAAGAAGAAGAAGAAGAAGAAGAAGAAGGAGAAGGAGAAGGAGAAGGAGAAGGAGAAGGAGAAGGAGAAGGAGAAGGAGAAG
>JAGFMF010011679.1:648449-757895 GCA_019455555.1 Galemys pyrenaicus | reverse complement strand
AGAAGAAGAAGAAGAAGAAGAAGAAGAAGAAGAAGAAGAAGAAGAAGAAGAAGAAGAAGAAGAAGAAGAAGAAGAAGAAGAAGAAGAAAGAAGAAGAAGAAGAAGAAGAAAGAAGAAGAAGAAGATATGTCTTTGGGAGTTGTTAGCTAAACAGAAGAAAAGCAAAAACTATATGCCTTGATTTCTTACACAATCCCACATATTTGTGGGTGAAGTAAGTGTATGCTGGCTTAATGAATAGTTCCACCAATATTTAATCAAAAGTGGCAGTCTGTAGTAGTGTACCCTCAGGAGATAATCATCCTGGTTGCCAATATTTTATCAGTTATAGTTGATAACCAACTGCATAATCTAAAACATTTTTATGATAGAATGGTTTTTGGATTTGCAGAAACAATGCAAAGACAATACAGAGAATTCCTATGTAACCCTCATGTAGTTTTCCTATTAAGATCATAGAGCACACACCACTCTTGGGATGCACTTGTCTTTCTGAATTTGTGGAAGTTACATGCTCTAAAACCTCAGTTTGTTCAAGTTTCCAAGATAAATCATTTATTTTTAGTTTTTGTAGCTTTTTATTGTTCTAGGAATGGGAGGGATGAGATGAAACACTTTGCAAGTTGGAGCTGAAACTAAACTTCTGTAATTCTGTCTTTCCCTCTCCATCTTTATGCATGTCACTTTATAGTGGTTTGAATGGACAGTGATAAGAATAAATGTGACACAGGAATAAGTTATTGTGGACTTTGGAGAGAAATAGTTGACATGGTGATTGTGGATTTGGAATTTTGCAATGTTTAAAGATTATAAATCTCAATCATGAAAGGAACTTTTAAAAAATATCAGTATCTATTTTCTATCCCAAGAGATTCTAATTTAAAGGGTTCGGATAGGGTCCAGAAATATTTCAACCTTTGTTGAAAACCACCCTTAAAGGAAATTAAAAGACCATATTTAGACTAAATTTACAATCTGACTTGAATATTTCCCAGTAAAGGAAGGAGAGAGAGTTTTTGGTATTTCCCCTTTGAGAGTTGAAACATTTTAGCTGCAATGCATTTGAAACTATCCACATAGGGAAAAGAACATTTTTGCATTTCATTCAAGGAAAAAATGAGGGTAGTAACGATGTCACCTAGGGTAACCATGCTGCTTCTATCATTTTCTAAGTGCTGATTCACTCAAATACTCCTTTTGGAGACAGAGAAAAGTAATGCCAAGGAAGTTTACAACTAAGCCAGAGGCATATATTTTGCATGTATAGGTGAACCTACTCTCTAGTAGGTCTTGAACTAATTGTACCCATGTACCAACAGTATATAAATAAGGAGTTAATTCCTCCTTACCCTGCCCTTTGTTCTATTCAAGCACTCCATGAATTAGATGATGCCCTCTCCTGTGGGGGAGGGTGACTTACTTTACTGAATCTATCAGCTCAAATGCTAATCTTATTTGGAAACACCTTCACAGACTTCTGCTTAATCAGGGCAACTGGTAATCAGTCAATTCAACAAATTAAAATTAACCATTCCAACACTTCTGTATCAAAAACTACATAAATGCAGTTCTTTCCAAATAGACATCTAATTAAATCTGATAGCATTTATTAAAGTATCCATTCTACACTTATAAAATTAATAAAATGCACAGTGGACAAAGCAATAAATAAGGACAAAAAAGTAGAATAAATAAATACTACTAATTCAAACAAGACTTTCAACATTGAATTTAAGCTGCTCTTAACTCACTTTCATTTAAGAAAACAATATGAGTATATATGCATATACACATATATAATGATAATATGATATTTCAATGTTAAAATGTTTTATTAACTATTCTAAGTTTAATACAATAGAGCTCTCTTTTTGGTATTTGTTAATTTTTTTTCATTTTTCTTTACATATATAAAAATCAAGTTGCATTTTGAAGTTTTATTATTTTTTTATTTTATTTTATCTGCAACGAAGAACTAGGTTGTATGCCAAAGGTGCAGTGCTGAGGAGTGAGAGGATTCACCAGAGACAGAGGGGGAAGCAGAACAGACAGATCTACTGAAGTACACTGCAAAAGGGAGCAGCAGATGTGACAGGAGAGGTCTGCTGTACCATGTGAATTAGCTCCCTGGAGGGAATGCAACTCATATCTTAGCAGGCCGCCAGGGAGGACCCATTATATTTCATAGCAATTATAATTATTTCTCAAAAGCCTCTATTAAATCAAAACCACTTAAAATTAAAGTAAAAGCTGCAAAATAAATTGCCACTTTATACAGAGTTCAGATACATAAAATATCAAGTTTAAGGCTGTGATACTAATATTTTTAAATTTAAATTCAGTTTTAAAACCAATAAAGACTTAAAAATACCCATTAAACTATTGTATGATTACAAAATATAATAATATGTTTATTATTTTGACTCCTATTTTTGAAGTATACTTCATATTTTCTTACTCTCTTAAAATCTATCCTTACACTTATTTCTTTAAAGTCAGATTTAATTTGTATTCTATGTTAGTATCATGGCAAAACTTATACGAATGCAATATATGCTTGATTTTTATAAAAGCAAGGATTAATACCTATTATATTATTGTGCTTAGTCTCATTCTTTCATATGACAGCTTTAATACTTTTTCTGAATCCAAATAAGATCCTTTCATTTGATTTAGCACTTTAGCCTCTAAAGTCACTTTGCTTAATGGGACTAGTTTAGACTTTTTAGTTATTTTATTCATAAATGCACCACAATGTTCATCATTGTATGAGGCTGATGATGAATCCAACCACAGATCATTGAAAATAAGTCACAGAGTCAGATAGCAGCCCTCCTTATTAGCACATTTTTCCAGGCCAGTAATCATGTTACTATCTGAATTTAGCAAATTTCTGTCATATCATCCACTTCCAGTCCTTTTTTAATGACCCTATCAGATTATTTTGATGCTGAGCTGACACCAGCTATGAAAATGCTGCCAAATGTGAATTTTGGAAGTACACAGTTCTTGCTTCACACCACTGGAAAGGAAAGAGTATTTTCCCACCACAGTGCAAGAGTGTTATCGCTATTTCTTAATTTAAATTTTTATTTGAAGATAAGTATCCCTTTGCTGGTTATCTCTGTTAGATAGTAGTAAAGCCTAAATGAAATTGGTATGTTTCTGAAATTTCACAGTCACGTTTGAAGTTTCTCCTCAGATCTCGGTCTACTTGTAAATATATGTATCTATGTCTGATATATTATGTTCAAGAAATTAATAAAAGTTACTGTATATATTTAGAGTGTTTTAATGTACATAATCTATTATATAGATGATGTTAGTTTTCCTGTATATTTGTATATTAGTAGGTGAAGGAATTGAGATACTATTTATTTTTATTAGAGATATAATCGACATATATTAGTTTCAGATGTACAACTGACAGATGCTGTGTCTTAAATTCTAAAATAAATATTGTTCTTGAGTTTTCAGTAGCATAGTTGGCAAACTTATATAAAGAAATGCAATTATTTTAGATAAAAGCAGACCATTATAAATTTACTAGCTTTCTGCAAAGTAATACCAATTAACTACAAAATTGATCAATCACTAAACCTTTAACTCCTCAGGAAAAGTTTTTGATTTTTGAAACTATTGATAGGGAACATGCACCAGTATACTTAGCATCTAAAACATTTATTTAATTTCTAAGTGGCATTTTTAATATTTACTAATCTTTTGCTTATTTGCTTATTATGTATTTAGCAAAGTTCTGAGAACTTTAAATGCATTATTACTATTGCTATGTATTGAAATCATATGCGATAAATATTATTGTCATTTAAGTGTAGTAGTAATAGGTCAGTTTGAGTACTTAATATATGTCAGCAACTTGGAACATTATCTTTTAAAATTAAGTCAGTATTAAATAGCTAAATATTTAAGATATTTAAAGTATTAAAATATTTAAGCTAAGTATTTTAGTTATGATAAAGTCAACTTTAAACTTAAGGTCACTTTCCAACTCCTACTCAAAAATGCTTCTACTTGGTAGATTCTTTAGATACTTGATGGCTGATCCATATTAAAGTTGAAAAAATAATAGAAACTTCTTGATAATAAATTTAGAAGATGTTTGGTATTTTTTTTTTGATTTTCTATTCCCTTAGCAAATTGTTTGAATATTTTGCAGAATACAGATTACCTTTTCTTACTTTGTTTCACAAACTTTACATTTTTAATTTTCCTCTTAACAAACTTTACCATGACAAAGTTCTCTTGACTCTGCCAGTATAAAAACTTTATTTTATCTTCAGAATGAAACAACTGAGAATAGATGGAATAGTGACATTAAGTTATTTTTAACTTGTTAGAAACAGTCATGTTCCAGTTTTCTCAGTGCACTTTCTTTAAGATTACTTAGAGAAGTAAGAAAGATAGAAATAAACACCTACCCATTTCTTTTCCAAATAGATATTGGTTCAAGTCACAGCAGTAATTCTAATAGTCCAAGAGCAATTCTAGTGGATCAATTGGAACCTAAATAATTTGTTCTACAGAAATAGTCAAAATAATATTCTGAAAAGAATTCTTGCCTCTTTGTTCATATCTATTGCTACAACTAACTGATTTTTTTCATGTCTTGAAAAGTAAAAAACAAACAAACAAAAAACAACCAAGAAGCCTTTTTAATAGAAATCTAGTTGGTTTCCTCATTTATAACTTCTTGTCTTAAATAATGATCTCCCACATAGCACCTTCTGGACACTTTTATTTAGACATCTATTTCTTCTTCAATTAACTGAATCAAGAGTTATAGTCTCAAATGGATATGCCACCCAATTAGGAAGTAGTGCATACATGGCTATAGATAGGAATGGAGTTGCTTTCCCACTTACATACCCTGTACATCATCAGTCTCACTGTATTGTAAATGCATTTTGATTTCCTTAGGGCTAGAAATCATTGAGTTTAGAAGGTAACTGAAATCATTGAAGCAACATGAAGTTAACTGATTAATTGAAACTCATACATCCATCCTACACTAACCTTATAAACCTGATTCACACTTTAAATATCACTTCCACATAGGTTTATTTCCCACTGTAGTTTACCTAATTGTTTTTTTCTTAAACATGAACATGTTAAAGAAAATATAAATTAATATGTGATTGTTTTGAATAATATATAGCAATATATACCTTAATGTAAAGCTTCAGATCTAGGCAGAGCATGTCTGGGAAGAACTGAGCAACAGCAGAATAGAATGCTGGGTTTATGGATGTGGTGTCCAAGTCTGGCAAGATGAAGAGTATCAATAGCCATTTTGATATACTATTTAAGAATCAGAAGAGTGACCATTTGTATTACTGGCAATTTAGTCAGTAAGAAAATATGAATAATTTCAAAATTATGGGCTGTTCAAAATTGAGAACTGTTCTATGTAAGTCAGATTATTAAAATGAATTCTGACAAGGTCCCTAAAATTACTTTACTGTTCCCCTTAATTGTATAGAAGTTTTCATTGCCTGTGGTTGACAATTATTAAAAACTAGACTATACTAAATCCAACTTTGGCAATCAATAGTAGTAAAAACTGATAGACAGGTGGTGGGGGATAGCACGATGGACTTTGGCAGAGGACTATGGGTGCTTCGCCAGTGGAGGGCTATGTGATTGTACCTAAGGTGGAGCAGTCCTATACTGTCAAAAGACAATTCAGGGTGTAAAATAATGGTATTTCAATAATAATAAATTTGAAGGAAAAAGTGAAAGATGGAACAAAATAGATACTGTCCTCCTGGCAAAATCCCAGAAATATTCCAAGCTCTGTATTGACAACAATGGAGAACTAAAGTTCATTGTAGGACATTTATTTAAGACTATTGAGGGGCAGTTCAACTTGCCAGTTTTCACTCATTCTGGTCAATTGTAGTAATGAGTAGAGATATTGTTCCGCTAGACTTAAACAATAGTTGACTTTCTAAACAAATATTAAGAGTTACTGGGAAGGTCCATAGTTCAAAGTGAGTCTTAACAGACAACAAATTAATTTCAGTTAGTGATTCCTGAGGCTCTCCTGCAGCTGTTTTCCCTTTCCATAGAATGAAGGTTGCCATCTTTGTACAGTTTCACAGAAACACTCTAACTCAGGGAATAAATGTTTGAGAACATATAGCTAAACACACAAAAAAAGAGATTTACATTAGGCAATCATATCAATTGTGTTGTTTTTAAGGACATTAGGTTTTGGAGGTAACACAATAGAATGAAAAGGAAAAGTCAAGATAAAGAAACAATAGTTAACTAATTAGTATAGAAGACAGAATATCTTTCAGGAGAAAAAGAAAAGAAAAATATACAACTGATATTTCCAGACATATTTTTTAAAAAATTGTAAAAGGGAAGTAAGTTGTTATGGGAAAAATGATGATCAAATCAGGAAATTATGCAAATTAAATACATACATATGGAAATTAAAATTATCAGAAGGGTTGATTTATAAAATTCATGATTTTTTCAGAATATAAAACAAAGGCACAAAATTGAATAATGTGAGGAACAAATAAGGAGATGAAAAAGATAAATCTATGCAGTACAATATGTTTGAAGACTTAAAACTTTTAGATCCCACTCCTCTGTTCCTTTAGATGACATCTATGTTCTAAGGAAGTTAAGCAATGCCAAGTGTCCTGACATGTGGTACAGTTAAGCATCTGGTTTTCAGTTTTTGGCACCAACTTTAACTCAATAACATTCCTTATACATATAACACTACAGAAAGCATGAAACAAACTCCCACCCATATGCCACTTATTAAAATAAAAAAATTAAAATTAAAAGCCAAAAATACAGACAAGGAAGCATAATATAAGAATCCTCTAGGTGCAAGTCAGACCACTTATCATAGTAAATACAACTCTCAGCAAGCAATAAAGTTGCTCCACTATCTCTCAGAATTCTCTTTTCCTTTCAAATTTCATATTTGTTTGAATTACTCACCTTTGTTTGATGTACTGAATTGGCATCCCGTTTTTTCATGAAAATGATAAAGTAGGTGGTCTTGATGAATTAGTAGTTGAACAGGGGAGATAGCAGTGATTAAAAAAAATTAAATAAGACTAGAAGAACAGACTGCCAGAAAATTATCTGAGATCCAATATATAAACTTACAGCAAGAAGATTAATATAAGTAGCAGATGTATGGGGAACTAGAATAGGTGCTGAACTATAGGTAGAAAGTCAGTGATTCTTTTCTGGGAGAATTAGAAGGGAATAGTCTGAATAAAAACAAATGGGGTATCTCAGAATAGTCTTTTGAGGTAACTTTGCAGCCTAGCAAGAGTATATTGGATTGATATCTTTTATCATGTTTATCCTAGCTGACACTTCTATGATACCACATCCTCTCTGTGTGTTTTTCCTACTTATCATAACTCTACTATATAAAGGCTGATATGTTTGTATTGTTATGGAAATTCAGATTAGAGGTATTTTTCATTTCACTTTATTAATATGCATGAATTTGAAAATAGCTATTGTTTAACTGATGGTGATAATGTGAAATGACATTAATCAATAGAGGTTATGGCTCTTATGTCTGGGTGCTAAGCAACCTGACATTTGTGAGTTATCTAGTGTGAAGCAATTATTTTTTTCTGAGGATCTTATCATTGCTGATCAAGTATGAACTCTGCCCAAGGTAAGCATACCCTAGTGCTGTTTATTTCTTCCAGCTGATGTCTGGCTGTTAATATAATGAGAAAAAACATAACAATATACAATTATTTACAATTCTGTTACAGAATATCTTTTACCTTTTGAATTTTTAATCACCTTTAGTTTCCTTAAATGCTTACTATTAGAAATTTCCTTTTGCTTCTTGAGCTACAAAACTCAGCATGTGCTCATATTTCATTGAAGAATGCTTAACAAACCCCAGTATGTGCAGAAGTGATTTGCCAAGTTGCTTCTTTATTTATCCCCAGTTAGCACTTTTCTTAGCCTCTCAATTGCTTTGGTTTGTATAAATGTATCTAATAGCTAAACTTTTTGGTACTTGCACTCAGGAGGTTTTGTTTCTCTTATTCATGTTTTTTTTTTTTTTTTTTAATATATGTTATTCTACCTGAGAAAGGGGGAGAGAAGGTGTCAAAAGGGAAAAGAGACCCAGTGGGCTATAAGTGGAGGATTATGGGTGTGTTACTGGAGGGTGTTGTGTGGTAACATAAATATGAAGAAGTGTTAGCCCATACCCTTAAATCATAAAGAATGCTGTAAGTCAGCATTATCTCAAAAAATAATACAATTGAAAATATAAATATGTGTGTTATTAAATTAAACTAAATCAGTAAGACAAAGTCTTCTGTGCTTAAGGCTTTCAAAAAGAATTGTCAATATTTTTGAAAGTTGAGGCATTTACAATTTATGAAGCGTGACTTGATAAGAGACATACTGATGTACTGAAAGAAAATGTAGGTTCCTATGATGACAAATTGTGTCAAGAGAATGTGCTATGCATAAGGAGAATCTGACTCAACAGGCTCATATGAAGACTAGTGCAATTTGAAGAAGAAAACAGGAAAGTCACATAGGTTGACAAAGTCATGCTTCTTGATCCTTAAGTGTTTAAATTGGGAACTGGTGACAAAAGTGCACTGTAGGTGGAGAACTGCTGACAAAGAGACCATCTTTCATCATTAAAACAAAGGTTAAATAAAGATTAAGCTCAGAGCAGCAACAAGAACCCTGGAGGCTTTGGGTCGGCAAGATGCCCAGATGTTCTTCCTACCGTTTCAACCTGGCATCTGAGCAAAGGTGACGAAGGTCAAGTGGGTAGGCGGCTGATTGTAGAGAAGATGATGGCATGGTCATCAGTTATTCTTATAGAGTCTGAGAATAAAACCACTACTGTTAGCTAAGTAATTAATGATTTCTTCTACATACTTAAAAATCTTTTAAAAATTTATTCATAGACTGATCTGAAACCAAAAGTGCTATTTTATTTGACCTAACCTTACACCACAGTTTCTATTACATTTAGAATAAAACATTGTGGTTTTCAGAAAAAGCTAAATGAAAAGTTTATTTCATGACCTCATGTGTATATATAACTCAGTGATATTTACTAATAAGTACTAAATATCCTTAATGGTCTTTTTTTGGATCAGTGAAACAAGGATTCTAAAACTTTGCCTTATGAACAATTTATATTTTCCCTGCATCTGAGATTGCCATTGGCATAAATAAAAGTTAGTGATACAAAAGGCCTGTTTTCCAGCCTGTTACCATTCCTTGATAATTTAATATTCAGGAGGTATATTAAGTTGTGGTAGAGCAGAAAATAATATGGGTCCTTTATTGTAAACAAACAGTATTTTGTGGTGATTGTTTTTTCTTGGTTAAACATTATAACTTTATTGGAACAAACAAACTGTATGGACAACCAAAATGGTAATTAGCACCACTCATTTTTGAGGGTCTCCAAATTCATGAGAGATTTCTTTAAAAATCTCTGTCAACTCCTAGAAGAAAAAACAGTTTCCAAATCCAACATTTATAAAGAATTTTTGGAATCTCACCCAAAAATGTAATTCAAAATGCTCATGAGTTATACTAAAAATATTAATTCATTGTTTCTTTGACTATACATTTATATAAGTGATGCTTTCCTACCCTTGATTGCTTCTGAAGAGTGGACCTAAGTGACAATATTTGAACATGTGACATTGTCTTTTACTTAACACCTGATATAACCAGAAATAAAGAGCAGACTCATGTTGAGTTAGCTAATCTTTTTTTTTTTGGTGAGAACATGGAATTGGTACACAAAAGAATGTGTCTGGAATGTATCAGTCGCAATTCTTGTATCATTGAGATAATAAATGAAACCATGGGATTCAAAATTATTCTCAAGCTGAGGTTAGACATAGTGGAAACTAAAAGTTTGCCCACATGTTACAGACAAGCAAATAAAGAAAGCAAAGGAACATACACACACAATATAAAGAATAGGAGAGGGACAGAGAAAGGGACAGAAAGAGAATGAGAAAAGAGAGATCAGAGATAGGGAGATGAATCTAAAACATTATTTTTAAAGACAGAATTTGAAATGTGGGTGGTGGGTGGTGGCGGGCAAGAGAGATAAAAGAGAAAATGTGTGACTGATACTATCACCAAGTCTCTGAAAAGCAACTACAGTGGCTTCAGTTGTATTCTATGGTCTTCTTATACCTCTCCTTCCCAATGCTTGAACCTAAGTATCAACTTCTGGAGCATCCCTCAAACTTCCAGACTTAAGTTCTTTCTTCCTCTCCACATCAAATCACTCTATACCAGTAAATAACAATATTGATAAGAGCTATTCTCTCATCAGCTGGGAGAAATTTTATGAAAATTTCAAAATATTAGGTCGGTTATATTTTTCTCCTGTGCTCGTCTTCCTTTTTACTAAATGCTTGGTTTTGTCCAACCTCTGCTATCTCAACCATTATTTCCCCTAGAATGTGTTCCTGTAAGGAACACATTTTGTTTTTCCCTTTAGTTATACAAATTAATCAAAGGTAGTACTGCTTAGTCAATTGTTGATATTTGGATGAAATAATTGTAGATTATTGTATAAACTAGTTGACATTTTACAACTGTATATCAGAAAAACTGTTCATAAAACAGTTAATTCAGTGACTGTATTTCCCAGAGTAATTTTCATTGTCTGCATATCCTCTTTAACAACCACACCTCCAAACTTAAAAAATAATTACAAATCTTTCTTTTTTTTTTTTTTCGTTAAAACTACAGAAACCATCTTCCTCATTTTCCTTAGTTTATGATCTCTAGTCTCTGGGCTACCCTCAGAAAACTTCAAATTTCCCCAAATTATTATCAGAACATGAAATTTGAATAGCTTTCTCTTGGCAACTGAAATTTAACATTGTTAAAATGTATGTAATGGCAATTTCTTCAGTACCCATTCTTTCTTTCTGACCTTTAATTCCTCCAGTTTCCATCTTTGTTCTGGATGCTGTCAATTCCAAATCCCCCTTCAAAGATTTTTCTCAAGAAGACTAGAAGCAAAACATAATTATAGGTTCTGTGAGCCAGTGTTGATACCTTAGAATTCCTAAGGAAGGGATATAAATGTAGTCTCCTTAGAGCTATAAAAACATCTATCATCTCTCTCTCTCTCTCTCTCTCTCTCTTTCTCTGTCTGTCTATCTATCACCTATCATGCATGTATAGCTTTCTAGAAACACTATAATAGGAATATACGTTTTCCATTGTAGATATTTGGGAATGTAACTTATTTAAAGGCATTTTTATTAATGATTATTCAAATAAGACACACAGTTCTTAATTAGGTCCTGAATATTATTGCCAGTGAGAATGAACATTGACAGAAACTTGTCATGTATTTTGGTTGATCACCCATGACTTATTTATGTCTATACATTAGTTATAGCCGCTTGGACACATTATTTTGCTTCTATCCAAAATGAATGAATATTTTCACTGTAACCACACATAGATTACATGGAATTATAATTACCTATAATTTTATATGTTCTAGAAAATGATGATTAAAACTACCAGAACACTTCAGAAAACTTATTTTAAAATTGCTTGTTTTATGCCAAAATCTATGTATGATCTTCCAGAGTAGATAACTATACTTAAGCTTTTAATAAGATATAATATGTGCTTTAAAAAATGTGATCATTCTGGAAGGTTACCAGTATTTTATATATTTTAATTTTATTTTTTAAATATTTATTTATTTGTGCATACAAGAAGTGCAGTGCAGGCCAGAGGTAGGGGGGTGAGAGGATTCACCAGAGATGGGAGTGGGGAGTAGATCAGGTGGATCTACTGCAATACACTCCTGAGGGTAGCAGTGGGCAGGATAGGAGAAGTCTGCTTGCTGTGCCATGTGGGTCACCTCCCTGGCCATGGATTGAACTTGTGTTGCAATGGATGCACATAGTTTCATAGTGCTCAGACTTAATCCCTTGTGCATCCAGGGATTTTATTTTTAAAATTCTATTTGAGATGACACGTTATATGCACAAATTTTTATACCTCAGTATCAGAGACTGAGTAGACATAACTTAGCTCCAGCCCTAAGTAACATGGAGAGATGAGTGAGTCCATGAGTTGAAATTCTTGAATCTGCTATCTGTGATTTCAATAACCTTGTTTATTGCATCTTAAATCAGGATGTCCCCCTTTTGTTTTCCCCATTTCTAGTTTGCTTTTGGCAATGTTTGACACATAAAGCTATAGGCACAAATTGTGGAATTCATAGAATATGCCATTAAGAAAATTATGTGGACAGAAATCAATACCTGGTTTCAAATTTAACACTAATTACTGATAATAATCCCACACTTCATTTTCAAATCCATACTCTCCTCTTTCTATATTCAGGTACACATGTATTTTATAGTTTTTTTTTTTTTTTTTTTAATTTGCTCAGAGCTACTCAGAATCATTATAGTAACCTCAATAAGTACTTTAAATACAATTATAATATCAGCTAAATAGCTATCACATTTAGAATTATAATGATAATATTAAGTAAATTGTGAGGTTTTGCTTTTCATATGAAAATGTTACATAAGACATTTTATAACTCACTTATCCTTTAGTCTGTCCTCTTTAACTGACAGCTGTATTGACCTTGGCTGATTTGTTTGCTTGTTTGTATGTCTTTCATTACTACTCATCATTCTGTTAATCTAATCTCCCCAATTCTGAGCATTCTATAGGTTTTTTATCTTTCTCTCCACTCCCAACTACACTGATTTTGTTAAATAACTTTTTTTTTTTAATTTACTTATTAATGCATACAAGCACTGGTGTACAGGCCAGAGGTGTGGGGGTGAGTGATTCACCAGAAACAGTGGGAAACAGAATAGGCAGATGGACTGAAGTACACTGTTGAGGGGAGAAGCAGGCTAGGCAGGAGAGGTGTGCTGTGCCATGTGGGTCACCTCCCTGGCTGGCGGCAGGAATCAGACTCATGCTGCAGTGGTTGCAGTTTGCTTCATAGTGCGTTGCTTTACCCACTGTGCCACCAGGGAGGCCTCATTTGTTAAGTGTCTTTTTATCAGGATATGTGTAATTCCACATACATTCCTAAAAAACAAAAATAACCCAAACCACCTCCTCATAATTTCCACATTAAGTAATGAAGCCTAATGTCTATGTAAAGGATATATGAATAAAAATTAAGTTAAAATTTTAAGAAACTGAAAAATTCCAAATATAATAAACAGCGGCCATTATAGAGTAACTTTAGTAATATTAGCCATAAACTTTTATAGCAAAGAATATGAAAATTAATAAGAAAAATGTAAATTAATTGTTTGAATGTGTGTCATAATGACACTTAACCTGCCATAGAAAACATGTGATTTTAGTCTGACAGCGGAATATTCCTCCCCTTGACTTTCTGACTTCTGAATTAAATAATAAGGGAAAATTGATGCCTTTAATGGGATCTTTTTTAAAAAAACAGTGACTTGTTATTGCTATTATGAATATGTTACTCTCTAAAATTACCATGTAGCAATCCAAGATCATTGTTATTTCATGCATGTTCTATTTAGCAAATATAACTGATGCAATATCATTTTTCAAATTAAATCATGTTATTTCTCTTCTTCTCCCATATGAATACACAAGCAAATGATTGGTATGTCCATAAGGCTATTTATGTGGATTTGAACATTTATAACATCCTATAATTTTTTCTCTTTTATGTGTAAACATGTTGCAATTAATTTTATATCATGGGATTAGCTAACACCATTCCCCTTATATATTGACTATATTTTAAAAATCTTCTGTAACATGTTCAGATCATCATATACTCAAAGTGGTATTTATTTCAGTGACCTCATCTCTGACTAAAACTGCAAGGGTAGTGTCTATTCTTAACATTTGTACTTTTTTTCCTAAATCACAGCTATATTGTTTCAAGTTGCCATGTACATATGTTCTTATTACATGATTAATGCTTTTTCAACTTGTACTAAAGTTTCATCTGTTACTCAGTGAGCAAATTTTATGCTTGGCAAGTTCTTTCATTTTTATTATCTTAAAATAATAGCATATGTTCTACTTACTGAAGTCATCATTGTGGAATAACTTGAGGAATACATTAAGGACATTTCATCTTCAATGTATATGAAACTTTTATCTGGCTAAGAAGCCATATTTTCTTAGCATAATTTTTCTTTTTGTGTCCTGGTAGCTTTTTGTTTTTTATTTTTTTTAAACTTTCTTACTTGAATACTTGGCCATAGTTTTTCTTTGAGGTAATATTGTTTCAAAACATTGTCTATGATTTAGAGGTATAGGCTCACATTTTTTCCTGAGTATGCTACCACACTTCAACCATCAAAAAGGTTTTCTGGGAGATGAATCCACAATCTTCTATGTATATTTTATTTCAGATCTTAGTTGTCTCCATTTTGAGTTAAGTTTTGCATATGGTATGAGATAGTCATCAAGTTTCTTTTGCATGAGATGTTCCAGTTTTTTTCAACACCATTTTTGGAAGGGGCTTTCCTTTCCCTAAGGTATATACTTGACTCCTTTTTCCTAAATTAACTATATAGATCACACACACATATATATATATAATCTAATCTTATATATATGGGATATATAAAAATAAATCTATATAAATGAATCTTATATATAAATGAATTTATATAAATAAATCACATATATAAAAATGGGGTATATACATACATACATGCATGCATACATATGTACATACATAAATGGGGTATTCCTGAGCTCTCAATTCTATTCCATTGGTTGGTTGGTGTTATTGTTTTTGTTCTTGTACCATACTGTTTTGATTATTATAGTTTCATGATATTATTTGACGTCTGGGAGTATGATACCACTATTCTTATTCTTTTTGTAAATATCGGTTTTTCAGGGACTTTTGTTGGTAGTATGAATTTCAGTGATGCTTCTTCTGTTTTTGAAGAATGACCTTGAAATTTTGATAGGGGTTGCATTGAATCGCTATATGGTTTTGGGTAAAATTGACAATTTAACTATGCCAATTATGTTTATGGGAATGTTGGGCCCTAAAATAGATTTTTTCTTAAAGAAAGTGTGAAGGCCCATTTTCCATGTGTGATCTCTTGACATGCAACTAAAAATAATTTTAATGTTCATCATATGTCTAGTCTTTACATCTCAAAATAATTCAAAATGCTTACCATATTTTTAACATTTGATTTCTAATTCTGTATTTAGATCATACACATAGATACACAGAGAATCTCTACTTCACACAAAATTTCCTTATCCTTAATTTATCTCAACAAAATTAATGTCTTATGTCATTCTACAAATCGGTGCTGCTTCTGAAAATCATAATTTTTATCAGGAGCCTCACTGATAGTAATTTGTGTTTCATATATTAAGTGTTTTCTTTATTATAATTCATTACTAATTTCTATTGAAATTTTGCTTTTACATGACTTAAATTATCCCTATTTTTAACATGATTTATGTTTTCCTACTTATTACTAAATAGTTTGATTTTTGGAAAAGCTAGGTTTGTATGATTATACAACAGATAATTTTTTAAAGAGTAACAAAGGTATAAGCCCATTTTCTCTGTACACAATATTGATGAAATTTCTTCTGAGTTACTGCTATCATTAGTAAGTAAGGTATTTTTACTGTAGTTTCTTAATTTGAAAATAGGGTGATCAGATGCTTACTGTGCTGTAAACAGCTTGGAGTACAAGTCTGTTATAGATTTTAGGCAAACAGTTTTTCTAAAGCTTCCTGCTGATCATAGAATTCTCTCCTTGTAATGGGGCAAATACCAATGAGGTAGGAAAGTGAAGCAAATTTTTAAATCTACACAATAGTTATGATTTCATATGCATTTTATACTGTATCATCGATTTTGTTCTCAAAGGCTGTTGCAGAATAACCTTATATTTTATTTCTCAGTAGTCTAAGTAAGCCTAATGGACTGAATAATTCTTCCTGCAATGAGATAAAGGGGAAGAACTAAAACTAATCAACAAGAGATTCACCCTTCCCATTTTTTTTTTTTCCTGGTCAGAAAACAGTGCATTCCTTAGAATTCAAGAAACTCAGTATGTCAAGTTGAATGTTAGAGAAAATACTGGACTCCCTAATGAGCTAACTTCCCAGAACACTCCAACACAGGTTAAATTAAAATAATAAAAATAAAAAGTGTGTCCTGACTGCACAAAGTTTTTTTTTTTTTTTCTCTTGTGTTACAAAGCAGGTTTTATAATGTACTCTTGACAGCAAATCTTTCATCAAGAAGAGGTCTCATGATTTTTACCACTTCTTTCTCTAAAATAGCTTTTACATCTTCAACATCCACATAAATAGACATGCCTTTTTCACAAAATATTGTAGAAAGTTCCCAATATTGTTGTCTCTATTCCATTCTGCATGTATTCCTATTGTACTGAGGTCTTTTTTCCAATATTACTCTTATGTTCAGTGCTTTGGAAGGTTGACATTTCCCTTCAAAGGAATAATATATGTTATATGAAAATACTAATAACATAATGAAATCTTGAGTGATATATATAATTAATTTAGTTTTTTCTGGCAGAGAAAATTTTAGTCAAGAAGATTTAAAATATTTAAATCAATTAAATCTTCTAAATAATTATAAAAAATGATGAAACTGTAAAAGTGAAATAAAGATAAGATTTTTATATATGTTATAACTATAATAGTTATAGAAGTAATTTATCACTAGTCATCTTGAAAGGACTTTGTATGGTAAAAACAATGCTTCGGTTTTCTAATCTGTCTGAATAACACATAATACCCATATTACTCTTCTAGAAAAAAAAGATCCTTTATTTTTCCTTTAAATTGTCTAAATATTAATTTAATAACATATATTTTTCTAATTCATTGAAATATCAAAAGGAAAGTAAACACCACAACCATTTGAAAATATGATAGACTCTAATGAAGAACAATAAGCACATCAAAGGATGCTCACTCTCAATATAAATTATATACATAATGAGATGCAAGTATATAAACATCATAATGGCTATAATTTAAAACACAGAAATATAAAACATTGGTGAAGACATACAGCAGGTAGGATGTCATACACTGCTGTTGAGGATATGAAATGGTGCCACTACTTTGGAAATTGTGGATTTTAGAACGTAAAATATACTTCATCAAATGATTTAGCCTCCCATGCCTACAGTTTTGGCCAAAAGGAATGAAAACATATATCTACATAAACATATGCACACAAATATTACCAACTCTATTTTTTAATAGTTTAACATGGAATAAGTTAAATCTTTATCAAATGATGAAAGATACAGTGCAGATGCAAATTCATGTGGGTAACACATTAGCATTATTACCTATCTAATTTTCTTGATAGTATTTATCATTCTACAATTAATTAATTTTATAATTTTCTGCATTCCTTATATTTTTAAATCAGTATTTAAATCAGTAGGGCAGTTCTTGGCACATAGTAGTTTTGTAAAAGTTATTTTTAAATGCATTACACATGTTTATTGTTAGAATTTTTTTGCTTATGTTTAAATTTTTAGGACTATTTTATTTTTTGTCTTATAAAGGGATGGAATTGTGTTCTAAGCTTCTATATATCCTAGAAAGGATAAGTTCTTGATAAGTAACCCCATTCTTCAATTCAAGCTAGTTAAATTAATCTCAAGATAGACACAGTCCTTTAACAAATCTTTATTACCAGATTTGCTAAATATTCTCTTCTCATTTTCCACTCATGACAGTATTAGTAACTGCTGAAAGCTGTCATCTCCAAGAAAACAATGTGCTGTTAAAAGCTGTGAATATAATGAAAATATAGACATTTAGTAAATTACATAGCAATAAATATATTTCTTTACAGGAACTTTTATAGGTTAAACAAGTTTTAAAATACTATATATGTTAAATTCATTTGTAAACATAGGCATGTTTACATTAAAATTTTATAGAAATTTAATACAAGTTTTATATATAACTTCATCTACATGGAATTTTGGAAATAATAGTTGTTTATTATAAACTGTCAACTGATAAGATTTTGAGCAAAAGCAAATGTAACAAGTGTTGTAATGTAAATTTAAATAACATACTAGATATGAGCTACTTAATAGGTCAATTTTGTCATTTTTCCTCGGAATAACATACTTAAAACACTTAGTGTTGTATGAAATTTTATTTTGCATTTTCGTTTTAATCTTCTGTCAACAGTGTCTGTTTAAATAATGCTTTATGATAGAGACTACTATGTTTTTATAAATTTCTTTAAATGAGAAATAAATATGTCCTATCAGCATTTATGTTAATATGATTTTTTCCTTTTACCTTTATATACTGCCTTTCGACTCATGCGAGAAAGGACGCAGTTCTGATTTTCAAAGTGCCACCTCACATGAATACTTTCTATTTCACATGGATGTAAAATAATTTTGTTTGTAGTTCTCTAGTAGTATTTTATATAAAAGTACTCAGATTTCTACACGGTAAAAGATCAAAATAAGTGCACTATTCATTTTTGTACATTCCTCTTACAATTGTAATGATATATAATTAATAGTTATTCAGTTAGTGCCAATAGAGTCTTATAGATCTCTTCCATTTTATTTTATTTTTTCCTATTCCTAGTGGAATGAGTGATCTCATTTTTATGGCTGATACAGCGCAGTGGTCTCATATAACTGGTACATGAAAAAAAAAAAATCAAACAATGTTTTACTTATCCTTATAATATTTCATTAAAATTGCTTGTTTAAATAATTCTAATCACTATATGAATCAAATATAAAAATTCACTTATGTTAACAATTAATAGCAATGATATGTCCTCTTAAAATTCAGTCTAATAGTTGATTTTTAACATATATCACTGCTTATAGTCAGTAAAATAAATCATTTTGCATGATTCTTTTGTAATCTACAGACATTTTCTACTACTAAAATCAGTTGCTTTTCTGTAATTCTAGTTTTAGGCCAGATTTTATTTTCACAATGATATATGAACTTAATTCCCTAATGTATATGTAGATTAAAGCTTTCAAAATGTATTTAAGAATCCATGTACAACTTTATCTTTCAAATGTGAAGTATATGCACCCAGGAGCTTTGAAAAACACTGATTCTGAGGCACTTTCCAAGACCAATTAAATATAAATCTGGCAGTGTATAGCAATCATTAGTGGTTTTTAAATTCTTCAGGTGATTCTAAGGTGATCTAGACTTAAGACTCAATGACAATATTAATCAACATTAACACAGGTCAGCAAAAATCATTGGCATCTTGATAAAACTGCAGATTTTCATTCACCACCAGGTCTAGGGTTGAGCTTGAGATTTTGCATTTTCTAATCAGTTCCCAGGTGATGATTTGGAGCCGTTCCATGAATTATAGAATTATAGAAAAAAATGTAGAAAGGAGAATCTTCTTATCTTTATATAACTAAGAAAAATTATGAAGAAAAAAAAACAAGAAAGTAAAAGCTACAAGACATAGGAACAGTTTTTAAAGAACATTTGAGAAAGGTTTGTCTTTGTATTTACTGAGTTTACCTAATGAATATTTACAATATGTGGAGACTGGTGATGTTATTTTAATTACTGTTCACTATACTTTTTAATGTATACACTAAAGCTCCAGAAAAAATAGATTGTCTCTCACATACAATCCTTACATTTTTTTTTTTCTATAGGAGTGTAAAAAACAAATAGCTAGGAAGGCTTTGTTTGCACTTACATTAGTTTACCTGTTCACACTCACTGCTTTCTGGGTCCAGCTTTCTCTGGTGTCACAACAGAGCAGTCTCCAGCAGGGCAGCTGGTGATTACTGCTTGTAAAGCTCCCAAGACAATGAAGCAGGTGAGGAGTCTGAATAGTGAATGGTTAGCTGGCAAAAGGAATCGGCAGTTCTTGGCTCAGATTCAGAAATTATTTGAATGTAGGCACTTCTCCCATCAAATGCTTTGGTGGAAATGGTTGCCACCTGCCACCTATTCCCAGGAGCTGACTTTCCTGCTGCCTAGTTAGTTTATAGTTCAAGAGGCTGTTAATGTCTGCAATACCAAGAATCTGGAGGCTTGCCCTTGCTGCCCAGATGGTGGTTTCTGGACATCAGGTACAGTACATTTAGACTGGCAGAGTCCCAGGCTTAGCAGTCAGGGCTCCCTACACTTTTGCTTCAGATACTGTTTGGTGACAGCTGCCCCAGATATAATGAGATCAGCAGAACACATAAACACCTGAAAAGTTTTGTGCATAGAAATGTCAAGATAGATTTAGTTTTTAATAGAATAACACATTACTATTCAGGAAAAATACAACCATTCCAGTGATAAAAAGTGAAAATGACAAAATGTGTGAAGACAAAATGTCAAAATTATAATAAAAGGTTGCACCATTTATTTTCCTTCATATCATTGTCTTATGTGCATAGGTACACTTATATATTACATAGATGTATGGATATAATTTATAATTGTATTTGTAGTACAAGTGGTATTTGCCAATTAATAGATGCAGTATATGTAACATGTGTTATATCACTATTTTATAATTTCTAGCATTGTTTAACCTGCACATATTTTCTACCATGGCTTAACAAATACTCATTTCATTGCAATTTAGGAATAAATAATCCAGCTGCTTTACCTGTAAAAAATAGAATTCTTTACAAATATCAAAGACATGGTATTTAGGACAAGAATATGCGTTAGTTAATACTAATGTGTACAAATCTATGTAAGAGATGACTGGGACTTTAAGAAGCCTCTGGGCTCTGAGATAAAGAATGAACAATTATAGATATTGTTTTAAAAATTGAAATGTATTGGTCTATAAATATGAAAGTTTTCAAGAAACAGACCTGTCCTCAAACTTTTGGTTAATATTATCCAGCAGCCTCCCTACCCTCTGGCCCCAGGGTATTCCTTTGGATCTAGTAAAGTATTTATAAAGTAAAATAAGACAAATAGTGTTTCTAGCAGGACTCAATGATCTGTAAACTTTTCCATTATGAACGTCACCTGCCTCTAGGCACTCATTTCATTCCTGTATACAGGAACGATTCTGCCATTAACATTAATGGTTCTAAATTTTGGACCAACTGGATTAAACAACTATTGAAGAACTGGAGGACTTTGTCAGAAACTATGACTCCAACATTGTGCTTACCAATTGAAAAACTCAAGTTTTTAGTATTGTCAAAACGTATCCATAGCAATAATAGAAACAATTCAAACTCACTTTGTGTATTGTGATTTTTAATGGCATTAAAACATGTATTTATTATAACTTCTTTTTCCCAACTGTTACTATATAGGAAGAGCTAAATATATAATTAAAATAGATAATGCAATGATATGTTTTGGCAGTAATTTTTTATGAGGATTTTAGGGACACTTTAGGATTATGAGTGGAAACTTAAAAGAAGCATAAGAGAAGGGGAAGGAAAGCAAAATGTAAATTTATGAATATAAAGGGGAGGTGTAGTAGAGAAAGAACGTTTTTCCACAATTTATTTCTAAAATGCTTTATAAGGTAAAGAAACATTATCTAAGTAACTTAAGTTGCACTTTTATTTATACTTTTAGAAACTTACAGATGTTCTGATCAGTAGTTTTCTTATCAGTGATTACACTATAAGAAAATTCATAGGAAATCCAAGTTTAGATAAGATATGTGGGAGGGCATGAAAATTTGTAAGCTTGTGCTTAGTGTAGAGTAAAACCTGGCATAGTCCAATAATAACAAAACCTTAGAGATATCCATAAATTCACCATCACCATAAGTACTATACTTTTCAAAGAAACAAAATCAGACATGAATAAATGGAAGATTTTAATCAAATGTTTCAAGCATGCTTTAGTGATTTGTTTGTTCTAGAAAAAAGCATTATTATATAGAAAACAAAAGAAATGTCGATAAAGAAATCATATTCAGACAAGTATATTTTATATATTTTGTGCAGTACTGAAAATTCAAAAGCACTTGCAATTTGACTGCACCTTTCTGTTTTTCTGCAATGTGACTTTTCATTGAAATTTAACATCTATCTTATAGCAGATTAAGAAATAGGAATTCTAACAATAATTATATAACTTTTAAAATGCCATTTTCATTTTCAAAAGCAATGTTTCTTTTTTATTGTACAACTCATCTATTTTTTAATTATCTCTACAGCTCTACCAAACTACCTATGCCCTTACCTCATTTCTAAAAGCATTTTTTTCTAAAAGCAGTTTGATTTAGTTAATGTATACATTAATATGTTCATTAATTTTTTATTTCCATTTTGTTTGGGAAAATGGATGTTATTCTTTTCTGTCATCAAAATTTATTGCTCTTTATAGCTCATATAGCAAACAAATATAAGTCCTAGTGTCAGGTAGTTTGAAATTCTGAAAGAGTTGAAAACTATATGCTCTGTGAATATAATTTCACTTGAGGAAATAAATTTTGAGAGTTGGGAAAACAATTGAAATAGTGATAATGAAGTTTTCAGAGAAGGTTAGAAAAGAAGAAAAGGATGCTTACACAGATTGTGCTAAAAATGGCCAGTAGAAAATTACTCCTAAACAGACACACTAAGTAAAAGTTTTCTTTAATTTTTTGACTTTCTGCTGATAACCTAAAAGAAAATTTTATGGTTATCAAAGTGAGCACTTCATCCTTTAATCAAAAATGTCCATTACTTCAAGTTTAGCTTTAAAGTCACTTTTCATCCTTTAAAATTTTGGCTTATATTGTCTTCATTATTCTTCCTAATCTATTTAAATATCATGCAATCCTGAGAAAATATCTTTCATTATATAATGGACATTCTCAACAATGGTTGGAAAAACTTCCAATAATATATCACAACATATTTGACTACTTTTTTGTTTCACTTTCTTTCTGAGATCACTTTTAGGCTATACACCTTTGGTGGAATTGCCACCAAAATATGGTGTAGCACAGAGTGAACTTAGTAATTCTCTGTAAGTAGTTTATGGAAAGAAATTTGTCCTATCACCAACTATATGTGATTTTAATTAAACTTTGTAATTGGATTGTTGTGTTAGTAGATCTATGCTCAAATAAACACATGGGCATTTGTTGAGTGTCATATAAAAATTACATGTATAAGAAAATAGAGTTTAAAAGGAACTTCATTAGACTCCAAAGAATAAATACAACATATATTTGAACACCTATATATCTGTATTTTAATTTCTAGAACTGCTATATTTTAAAATGATTATAAGAATTATACGTGGTAATCCCAAATTGTATTGGCCATTTTCAGATGTTTAAAATATTTAACAAATTAACATCAGGTTATCGGATGTTCCTAACAACAACATCAGGTGTATGCAAAATCTCAAAAGATAATTTGTCACTTAAATTATTTTGCTTTTCCTATTTAATCACTGGGTGATAATTGCTGGTTTTATTTTCAGCACTTTCATTTTCCATAGGTAGGTAGATAATGTGCAAATTGACATATATTATTTTACATGTACTACTTGGAAAATGCTGGCACTAATAAAAGAACAATTTTGCCAATTCAATTTTAGAACAATAGCAAATTTTTCCTATTTCAACTTTACTTATGCTTTATTGTTTACATTGAGATGAAAAGATAGATTTTCAGTTGCAAAAACTACTCCATTAGAGAGTCAAGGTTGGGAAGAATTTATTTAATAAAAATATTTGATTTTTGGAGACTAGTTGTTTTGATTTCACGTCACTCTTTCAACTCAGTAGCAAGTGAAACACTTTTCTACCCTGTGTCAACATTTAAACAAAACTAATGATGAGAAAAATCATTTTTTCTTCATAACAATACTTACATGATTTAAAAGATTTTAACATGAAAGAGAGGTATTTTATCATTCATATTATGTCATGAAGAGTGTAGAACTTAGAATAAAAGAAGAATAAAGAGTACAGTAAGTGAATTTTCTGAATAAGCCCCATAAGGGAATTGGAATATGAATATCATTAAATATGTGAAATATGAATATGGAAATATATGATAAGGAAAACAATAATTAGATCAAATAAGAAAAGTTCCTTTCACTGCAACACCCATTATTACAGATAAATAAAATTATAAGTATAGTTTAAATAAAAACTTAAGGAACATACTTAAACATAAGAAATTTTACCATGAAAAGTTTCATAACATGCTATTATTGGACTTCTTACACCACACAGGTGAATAAAGGTCCATGAGATGTACACTTGACATGGGGAATCATTTGTTCTAATGCTGGCATTGATCCATCTTTAAGTAGGGAAAATGATTGTGCTTTTTTCTTTATATTACATCTTATAAATCTATGATTTTTTTGAGATGTGATGGGGATGAGGTAGGGGAAGACTCAGTGAAAGAATATGATTGATACATTTTTAAAAAAATTCCTATAAAGAAATTCCATTAGAACTACTACAACATATATTTGACCCTGATTGTCTTTTAGGGTTAATGGAAACTCTCAACTTAAAATGAACTAAAAAGAAAACAGTTTATCCACAATTACTATTAATCAAGACCATAATCAAACTCATGATCTTACTGATTTTGAAATGATTTATTTTCCTATCTATGAAAGGGATATAAATGAAGAATTAGATTATTCTGGTTGAATGTAGGAATGACAGCTATCTAGTGTTAGGACAGTAATCAAAATATCACACATAGCAAAGAGAAAGATTCCATTACTGATGTTTGACTTCTGAGAGCTTTCAAGTCCCATACTTTCCTTTATCCTTTGCCCCACATCTGTGCAATCTGAAAAGAAAGTCATTTCTCCTTTCTCTCCTTGGCATCCCTTGAAATTTCAAACCACATGAAACCATGTTACTTCAACCCAGATTTCACTTCTCAGCACAAAATTGCAAAACCACTTGCCTCCTCCATACCCCCTGATTCTTCTAAACTACCCATGTCTCATTTTTAGTCTTCACTCCTGACTGAACCCGGCCCCTTGTCCTTGGGTTATCCTTCTGCTATTTATTATTATATTAGCAGTGACTTTATTTTGTATCTTATGATGCATGTGTGTTATTCATAAGTAATCATAAATCCCAGAATGAAGATGGAGAGTTTGCCTAGCAGTTAGCAGAGAATGACAGGTTCCCAATAAAACATGCTTCATCAAATAATTGCAATGTATATATGGATGGATGGATAGGTGGGTGGATGGATAGGTGGATGGATGGAGGGATAAAAGAGTGGATGGATGGATGGATGAGTGAATGGATGGATGCACAGGTGGATGGTAGGTAAGAATGAAAGAGAATATGTGTCTCTATTTAAAAGAATAAAATTATATAGATATATTATTGAAAAGTAAAGTGTACAAAGTAGAAACCTTGCAATTATACAACCTAGATTATTATAACATTGTTATTGACTCACCCCTCTCAAAACTATACCAAAAACATACAACCTTTTTTTTTTTTAGTGATATAGTAACTTTTTTAATGACCAAACAAATGAAAAGTCATCTATGTAGATAAATGCAGTACATTTAAACAAATTATTTTTAGAAGTAGAATAATTATCTCAGTGCTGCTCTTCAAATTGTGTTTGCATTTCCTTTTTAGGAATTATCCATCGAAGACATGACACATTCTTTTAAACAAAATTAACACAGTTTTCTTATAATTCAGTGACCACTGACATAAAACTTCACATTTGTTTTGGATATGTGACATAGAGATTTAATACTTGTATACGTTGTGAAATAGTGAATTTAAGGTTAGTGCTTTGGTGAACTATTTGTAAAACTTTAGGCTTATAAATTGAAAATGTGGTAGGTTTATAAATGGAAGATGTGGTAGGTATTACAGGTTGACTTGTTTAACATCCACCCCAGTCCCTCGTCCCCTTTGCCTTCCTTTATCAGAAAGGCTGGTGAAACATTTAGCCTCTCAGCTGTTTGTGTGCAGCTCTGATGGCTTGGCAATATGGCCCTTGCAACAACGTGAATGAAGAAGTTCCTAGAAGAATTCTTTATCAGAAAGGTAAAGTTTGAGTGGAGAAAGATTTTGGTCCTTTAGTTCTCTTGCATGACTGTGTAAGAGGGTCTCAACCAGTTTACAAACAAGACAACACCCTGAATACAAAAGTCACATCCTAAACAAAACAAAAGGAGTTGAGAGTCTGACAAGGCCATGAACCAGCTGTCCCAGCCTCCTGTTACATAACAAAACACATCTTTGATTTAAGCAACTGCTTGTTTGGTTATCTGAATTACAGAGGAGTAGATACCTAACAGAGTGCTGAAGACAATTCCACAAGAGGATTTCTCAACACGTCTTGAGCCATGAAAGAATCATTGGAGAAATACTGTTTTACTTCTGTATAAGGTTAGAATGGCCAGGGTCCTGATAAATAATAGCAAGAGAGGAAGTTGACATTTATTGAGGCTCTCCTTGTGTTAAACACACTTCAGTGTAATCACAGTTGATATCATTCACAGTCACTAAATTTGAGGATTGAAGTTCAAATGGAGCTCTCATAACTCCTAAGTCCAGATTCTGTGTGATTCTGGTGGGTGGAGACTAAGGAATCTTTGAGGGTGAGGGCGATATTGATAAGGACACATGTAAGTAGAGAAAACAATAACAAACTTGCCTCACTGGACATTAGAAATTCATTTTGAGAATTATAAGAATGTAAATGTAGGTAAGGAAAAGCAGGAGAAAATTATGGAGGTCATAGATCTTACTTAACCCAGTGATTAGAGTCACTAGTTAGAAAGAAGCAATTGCTTGCTCTTTAGAAAAGGGAACAACATGGTATGCTCTTGGAAGAGTTATTTGGCATCAGGTTTCTCTGTAAATGAAAAAGGAAATAGACTTAACCCAAACCAGATTAGATTATTTTTTAGGGAACTACTTTTGCCAACATTTTTTTAGATTGTCAAATTTGAAAAAGAGGGACAATTATCATGTCTGTTTGATATGCAATTCCCCTGTTAGAAACTAGGTAGGTGTGAGTTATACATACAATAGATAGAAAAGGAATTTGCATATTGCCTCTATGCACATTTAAAACCTTTATATTCTCCATGCTACTATTTCTGAAGATTTGATAAATCATAAGTAAACCTCTTACATATAGGATAGTGTTACAGGGCAACCCTAATATAAAATGGGTTTGCCTGACTGGGTCCTCACCCGCGTGCTCGAACGGCACTTACAATGACCCAACTGCAGGCACACACAACAAAGGTTAATAAAGGGTTTTATTTACAAGGGAAGGAGAAATAGCGTAGTGAATAACACAAGGGGAAGAGAGGGATACAGATCTGTAAATATCCTACCAGTTCCTTGGAGCTGGGACCCAACGGTGCGCTGAGAGCTGACTCCCAAGGAAAAAGCAAAAACATACAACTTGTATGGTAAATAAATTTTGTTGCAGTGGTCATTTTTCAGAACTTACCTTTAAATCTATTCAACATTTTTCACAAAAAAATTTGGACCAATAAAATATATGTTATACAATTATATACAAATACCTATTTATACATGAAACAAATATATATATAATACAAAATACTATATATTATTATATTATACATAACATCAGATACCTATATATGAAATGTATGAGATTATGAGAGATGGATTTAGTTGAATCTTCACAAAGTAATCACATTAAACAAATAGAAAGCAGTACAATTATTTTGGCAAAAGTGATGGATAAAAGTTAGATATTAAACATGATTAGGCTTTGTATTGTTTTTATTTGTATTTTTTCTTATTTTAAAATTTATCACCAGAACTTTCAATTTTTTCTTATACAATATTTTTTATTCTAAAACATTGTTTAAAGCAACACTAGAGCTGCAAAATTATTTTTTGGAAGTCTGGGAGTTGATTGTTCTTTGTTGTATATTGGGAAAGAGAAAGCTCAACAACAACTTTTAAGAGCAATAAAAAATCTTTGCTTTTTGTGATTTTCTTCCATTTGTGGCCCGTAGATGACAGTAAACATATTTGCAGAAAACACAATGATCTTAACTAGCTCCCCACTTTCCCACATGAAAAACTAGTAAGATTTGTGAGGCCATTATGTACTTGAGCATGTTAAAAATATTAACATATAAGAAGAAAAAAAAAGCAACAACATGTTTCTCAACTTCACAAGTGTTTGGGTGTGACAGTACTGCCTTTTTTTTTTTTTAACATCACAGTAACTATAATATCTGAATTCAGTTTGACAGTTGATTTTCCCTAGGCATTCCACTTTAGCATTCATCATACAGTGCTATACAGCATAAATAAATCTCAGCACCAGAAAAATGTAAACAGAAGAGGCTGGCCTTGTAATAAAAATTTAAAGAGAAACTGTCAGGCAATTATTTTAAGATACATTTTCTACTGATTTGACATAGACGCAGTATAAAAATATTTTCCCATTAATTTCAACTTCCTATTTGCCATGACTGAAGTTGTGATTTTGTTTTTTTTCTTTGCAGCTTTACACAGATGAGACAGATGATAACTAGTTAGCTAGATTGATCAATAGAGATATAGAGGACAGATAGATAATAGAGATGGAAATAGAGATGATGATGGTGATGATAGAAGCAGATATACACACATGGAATTGTGTCTTTGCCCTCTTCCTTGGTCTTTGATTTTTCACTCACATCAATGATTATTTCAAGTGGCTCATAGTTTTTATAATACAGACAATTCAAGAAAGAACAAATTCATTTTTTAATATTTCATTTATGTGATAAATCTGGTTATTTTAACTTCAAAAGATTATTTTCCTTTTTTGTTCTAGCTCTTTTTTTAAACTTAGAATATTTTAGAGACTTTTCTCATTTTTCTGCTTATTCTTTGCTTTAAGAATTATATTTTCATTAAGCTTTTATTTACATTTTTTTTAGTATGATGAAAGTGGCTTATGTACAAAAACTCTCACTTTTTTTAATTCCCTCATTAAAAATACTCACTGCTGTTGAATGCACTAAAATCCACAAACATGACTCAGGATTATTTCCCTATATGACCAGCATTTCATGGTGGTATATATAAGAATACAGTTTTGCTCTCAAGCACTATGTCCTGTCCAAGATTTCTGAGATACTGTTAATATGATAAGGCTGTCAGCGGTTTTAAAAACAGATTTGGTAAATTTTGCCCTGACCAAAGCAAAATTCTGAATACACTAGCATATTCATTGCCAATTCAAAACCTAGTTTAGCTTGTCATTCAATACAGCATTTTTTTATTCTTTAGAATAAGTAGTATATGTGCAGGTTTTGCTAATGGAGACAGCAAGATAGAGGAAGAAAACTATGAAAAGTTTGGTGGCTGATGTTTTTTACAAAGACAAAAATATCCTGACCAATTATTTCCCTAAGGAATCTTTACACACAAAGAATAAGAATGAAAGGACAGAGTGCTTTGGTGATATACACTACTGCTAAATGTCTTAGACCCAAAAACTTGGGCTCACAGACTAAGGGAGACCGCACACTTCTCATTAGCGAAATTTAATCATACAATTCACTGGGATAGAAACTTAAAACAGGGCCTCCCTGGCACCCAAGGGGGTTGAGTCTCAGTGATATCACCACCATGGCCTGAGTTCTATCCCAAGCAGGTAGCTAATCCACATATGGCACAGCAGATCTTTCATCTCACTGCTGCTCCCCTTCACCTGTATATCAGTAAATCAACCTTTTCTACTTGCTACTCTGTCCCTGGTGAATCTTCTCACCCCCTACAAAAATAAAAAGTAAAAAAAAATAAAGCATTGATGCACAACTCATAAATGAGTAGGTAGAAGGACAAGGGGAGCAAAAGGGAGAAAGAGTAAAAAAAAACCTCTTAGATGAAAGACAACTGAGAGAAAATACTTGAACTTTGAACATTCATTGGCCTCAACATCTATTTTAGGCGCATGATATTAGAATTTTCTCCTCTGTTTAGCAGAGGTGGGAGGAAGGTGTAGAAATATAATCAAGCTCCTCTTTTTGCAGTAATTTGCCAAGATATCATATCCTTTCTAAGAATCCTTAGCTTTAAAAAAGGACTCATGATGAATATGATGATTCTCATTAAAAGTGAATTTTAAAAATGAGAGGAGATGTTAGGAGAGATCACAGAATGTTTATATGAATTATATGCTACACCACCATGGAAAGGATGGAATCTTCTGATCTACTAATCATTTCAAGATCATGTATTTTATTTGACTTACAGAGCTTGCATTTTGAATTTTTAGTACAGGAATTATTATCACAAAATTATTTTACAAAAAGATTACACACTCTTAACAACTAAATTGCCTGTATATTATAGCAAAATTTGGAGAAATAGGAACAAGGCCACTTGTGAGAGGTCTCATTTATGTAAACAGCTATAAACACCATGTTAGTTGTACTTTCTAAGGGATTTTTAAAAATGAAACAACATAGGACCAACATTTCTTACAAATCTGATTTTTTTGATAAGAAGAAATGAGTGACTCAGATTAGTAAACATCAAGGATATAAAAAAACTTTTTTAAAAGTTTCTTGTTTAACTTTTCACATTTAGTATTTTAAAATAATAGTAACTGTTCAAGATATGGGTGTACCTTTCCAAGGCAGATGTTCCAGAGACCTAATCTTTGTTTGGTCAAGTGTCCTTTACAGACTTGAGGTTTCTTTTTTAAGCATTTTTCATGGAATATCCTCTATAATCTTACCAGATCTCATGTGGGTAATTTATATGACTGCTTAGATGACACATCTATATACACACTCTGCTATGGACACACATCTAAAGAGAGATGAATAGATTCAAATGTAATATGAGTACTCATGATATAATCAAAGAAAATTATTTTATTAATTTTTATAATGAAAAGTTAAGGAAGAATATATACTCAATCCTCTAGATTAATCTTCAACAGTAATCAGTACTTTTACATTCTTTCTAATGACTTGGATTCCATATAGCTTTTATATGCAATCAAACTGAGTAGGTTAAAAAATATACTCTAAATCTATACCTTATTTTTCCCATTTTTATATCTTGAAATTGAACAATACTAACTGAATATTAACAAGATTGAGAGAGGCATCACTTTTAGTGTGAAAACATTAATTCTAAAAGATGCATGTACTCCTATATTTATAGTAACATTATTCACAGTAGCCAAGACATGGGAATGCCCAAATGCCCATCAGAGGATGGCTGAATAAAAAAATTGTTGTGAATACAAAGGTATATTCCACAATGTAAAAAGATGAAATCTTTATTTTGGACAACATGAATGAAACTTCAGATGATTACGTTAAGTGGAAATATGTCAGGAGAAATCGCTGAGATTATCTCTCATATGGGGAATATAAATAACCAAATGAAGTGAGCTAATGAAACCAAATTAAATAACCAAATGAATAAAACACAACAAAAAGACACCTGTATGTAAAAGTTGAAAGCATTGATATAATATGAAATTTGTAAGAAGTTATACTTTCATGCAATCAATAAATACCAAAATTATCTTAATTTTTATCTTCATGTTACCTTTGAAAATAGAAAAAAAAACATTATGATGCTATTACAAAAATGTGGGAGAAAATGTTTTCAATAAAATAGATATATGAAAGACAGTGCAATTGATGGTAAAAAGTTCCTGAGGCAACTGGAAATGAGATTCAGAAAACACTTGCCATTTTTTGCTATCCACAGAAGCAACATCTCCTCTAGTAAAAATGGAAGAAAGGCTAGAAGGATGACTGATGACACTGATAAGTTTGGAGGTGGAGGGTTGGAAGCCATTATGTTTTCTATTAATTATGACTCAAGTTATTCTGTTGAGTGTGATCCCCATAGGGATAGGGGCCAGGCCAAGAGTTGGAGGAATGTATAGTAATGTTTGGAAATAGCTATTGTGTGGGCTGAGAGAAGGTTATTAGGGGGGAAAGATTAATTTTCCTCTGAGAATTTTTTAGTGTCAAGAACCATTAAGGGGCTGTAGTAATTAAGACCATGTGAAAATGATGCGAGAACAGATAAGCAAAACAGCAGTACTTAATAGAAAGCCTAGAAATAGACCCTTACACATACCCATAGCATATGCATGAAATGATTTTACTATAGTTTTAAAAATGCAGTTACATCAATTCTAATGATATCAAAGAAATTTGATAGAAAAGCTGTAAATAATTTAGAAGCTATAAAAAAAGCCTTACTAATCTAGAGAAAAGGGCTTGGTTATTATTTTAGTTGAAGCATAATTAACAGAAAAAAGGGATGTGTGTACTCAATATATTCAGTCTATCCTAAAAAAACTATCTAGTTATCACTACAATTAATGTGTGGTATAGTTAAATCACTGCAGAAAATTCCCTTGTGTTCTTTGCCTATCATTTTCCACCATTCACCCTGATTAGCAACTACTTTCTGATCCTAGTTACCAGGTTAGCTTAGGCTTTTTATTGGACTTAATAGAAATAGAATCAGGATTATATAGCCATTTCTACTTGGTTTTTCCATGACAGTAATTTATTATGAATTATTATTCATGATTGTTTATTTCACATATCAAGATTTGTTAATCCATTATCCTCTTGTATAATCATGTATTTTACAAACACAATAAATAGTTTTATTTCTCTTTGGTGAATAACTAGGAATATAATTCCTGAGTCAACAGCTAGATACTTATGCAAATCTATCAGACATAATAAAACAGTTTATCAAAATGGAAGACAAGTCTAGAACCCACAAGTCCAGGTATCCTACATCCTTTGCAAACTTGTTATTCATAGTTCTAAAATATTAGCCTTTCTGATGAATTTATAACTAGATCTCATTTTTCTCTTTTTCACTTATTTGGCCTATTCTTGAATTGCACATTATATGGTTATTTTGATATTTTATTCTTAAGATGTATAGATAAACATATTTATATCAATATATATGCATACATATATGTATATCTATTATATAAAGCCTATGCCAAATATTTTTCTTTTAAATTTGTAGGTGTTATTTATAAAATTGGTACTATATTTTTGAAATTTCTATATATACACACACACACACACACACATATACGCTTTGTAAGTATATGACTTGTCTTTTTAGTTTCTTATCTATGGCGTCTATTTTTCTATTATAACCTTTATTTGTTATACCATTGTTACTAAAAAAATCCTTGTGCAATGATTTCTAAATTTGAATAATCATTAAATGGCCTTCTATTGACTTGGAATTAGAAGTACATTTTCTCATCTTAGTTCAGATGTCTTATAGTATTTATTTACAAACAGTAATATTTTGTAAAAATGACAGTGAAGAAAGAAGTGTATATTACATTTACCTCCATAAGAGAATGCATATTTTCCTCTTATATTACTATAGTGGGAGCTGAATCAATTAACTGTAAAGGCATAAAGTTTCAAATTTGTCTATGTTTCAACTTTATTTAGCTCACCATTGGGTTCAAATATTTTAAATATAGGCTCTGTACTTCTTGGGAATGGAGTTTAGAGTTGAAGAACTTGTTTCATAGTTTAACTGATACTGTTTGAAACTGTTACTGATTTCTCCCTGTTCTGAAGACTAGTTACCAAGTTTGGGGTCTGTATGGGGTTTTCTTTGATCTTTAGTTTTCATTTTCTGTACTTTGAAATACCTTATTAAACCTGCTGTCCTTCCCAACCATTGCAAGTCAGCTTTCCTACACTTTATCAAGACCATTAGTATCTAAGATTTTGTTTAAAAACCTTCCCACATTGCAGGGTTTGAGGGGCTTATCGGAGACTGTTAAACTTTTATTTGGATTAAGAAAGATGTGATTGTTTTGCACAGAGTCACTTTGTGTGTGACTCATATTTTCTGAAGTTTGGCTAATTTAAGCTACTGGGAATTGTTGTTTTGAAGGTCAAAATTCTGATGTATTGGCTAGGTTATCCCTTTTGGCTTTTACTGGGTACTTGATTGCTTAGTTGCCTTTGATTACATGTGTAAACAAAAGACAATTTAAAGACAGAATAGGAAAACATACAGTATCAGTAAGAAAGGAATAAACTTATATGTACAAAAGACTAAAATGGTACTCTGCAGAATGTAAGATAGTAAAGTGATTCTTCTCACTCTACAGAGATCAGAATAAAGTGAACTTGCATGCATGTTACAACCATCCCTTCTTATCCATAAATATAAAAATATATGCCTAATGCTGATACTTCTGCTTTCAAGCAGATTGACTCTCAGTGACTTTTACAAGTAACATGTACAATATAGTTAAGATAGGTTAGTGTTGTGTAATATTCTCAAACTATTCTTTCTTAACTTTCTTCTGTTTTCACTTCCATCCTCTACTATGATGTTCTTTTGTTGATTCATTCCCTTTCTACTTTTCTATTAAATTTTCAGAAAATATTAATTTCATTCTATTATTGGTGGATTTTAATTTTGTGAAATATCAATTATTATTTGTTCACAAATAACTGTAACTTTATACATTCAAGTCTTATGCATCTGGTAACAGATTAGAAGTCGGCCATTAGAAGGGCATATGAAAAGCAACATATCTAAATCAGAATGCAGTATATACTTCTTCCCAAGTTTGTTTTAGGGATATTATTTATGCTTTGGTAAATGTTAATCTTATGGATCTAGTTAACTAAGCCAGAAATGGGCCTTCTCTTTCAATCTATTTATTCTCTGATAATTAAATGGGAACAAAGTATAACAGATTTTGCTTGTTTAGTGTCACTCAAATATATCTCTACTGATACATGCTCTCTTTAATGCCTTATTATCTTACTTATTTATCTCTAACTTAACTGTCCATTGAGTATTTCAGTTAGTCTCTCTGAAGTCATAGTCTCCTCTCCTCTAATATTTCAAACTGTACATTGCTATTTTCTAAAATGTAAAATTGATTTTTTATTTATATACAGAATCATTTCTTAGAACTATTTTGCTTCAAGATAGAACTAATTTATTTATTTTATTTGAAAAACAGCTTTCTGTGGAACTCACATTGTTAAGATATTCTTCCAAGAGCATACTCTGGCTATTCAATCAAATACTAATCTAATCCCTGCTGTGAAGGGACAGGGTTACTATTCACCTGGGGATAAGGAAATTGTCCTGGATTATCACAGTTTGCTCAGTCTAATCACTTGAGCTTTTAATAGACAAAAGACAAATGCAGGTGAAAAATCAGTTATTGAGATAGGATAGAATGAGAAGTCAGAGATCCAAAGCTTGAGAGGAACAAAACCCTCCACTCCTGAGGAAGACCATATGGAGAACCTGAGGCAGGAATGCAGAAGTGCATAGGAAAAAAGCATGACAGCAAGGAAATAGAACTTGAGTTTTATAATCATAGACAACTAGAAATGTTAACCAGAAAAAACTTAAAAACAAATTTGCCCAAGCGTCTTTTGATAAGGCCCTACCCCTTGGTTTGGGCCTAGTAAAACCCTGAGCAGAGTTACCAATCAAGTCAACTCAAATATCTGACCTACAGAATTGTAATATAATGAATTTGTGTTATTGACATCCCTAAATTTGTGATAATTTGTTACAACAGCAATAGGTCATAACTCTCTGAATCTGACTGCACTGCTCTTCAACTTTATCCCTTGTCACAGTTCCTTTCTACTTTTTCTTAGGCATTCTGAAACATTTTATATTCCTCATATTACCAGACTTTTTCCTGTATCAAAGTGTATATATTCACAGAAGATCATTTTGAGCCCTTCTCATTTTAGGTAGTTAATTTCCACTTACTTTTTGTAACTCATCACAGACATTATCTCTTTTTTTCCCTAGAACTTTATTAATTTTTCAGTTGTTTACATAACTACACAATTTTAGGGATACAACTTCACACCTCCCTATGTGCACATGCTTTACTCACCCTCCACCAAAATCCACATGTCAATGTCCTCATATCACTTGCTCCCCTTCCCCCCATTTATAGAAAGTCTCTGTTGAGTGCTTTCCCCATATTTTACTATACACTGATATTTCCCATCAAAACATTTGAGATAACCTCTGGTTATTAATTTGAATGTTGTATAATCTTTGAATATAAACTCTATGGAACATAAAACTATAAATCACATCTGTAAATTTGTAGGCATAGTGCAAAACACAGCATAACATCTAGGCATAATAAAATTTATTGACTGCATGACAAAATGTTAGGTTTGCTGTTTGCATGAATTCTTAGGAATAATTTATTGATTATAAAGTATATCAATGAAAGGTCACTCTCATTTCTGTAAAATTATTTTGTCGATAAAACGTAACCTAAAGAAATTTTTACTATATCCTGACAATGTTTTTAGATAGCTCATTTTCAATCAATACTCTGTAGGTGGCATTGATAATAAGATTTCCTATTTGTTTTATGTACTGGAAACTCTGATTTTTTTTAAGTTAATATATTATTTAATATATTATTTTATGCCATTCTCCATATTTTCATGCTCTTGTTTCTGGTAACGGTTACTAATATGCACTTTACTTTTGTAGAGGAATGATTAATTGCACTTTCCTTTAAGGGATAGTATTGGAAGTTTAAGAACTGTCTTGATTTTTCTCCCTAACTTTTTTCTCCTAAAATTGTAGAAATACCTATCCTCAATGTTATTCAGTAGGATTTGCCTTCCTGAAGCAATGTGTATTAATATTTCCACTATTACTGGCAATGAAACTGAAATTTTTGTAGGTTACTGGAAAAGCATGAATTTTCTGACTGCTCTAATATATGCCAGCTGCAGTACTAGACATTCATTTACCAATGAATAGGGAGTTCTAAAACTCCAGGTTGGCATTAAAGTAGAGCAGGCAGTCACACATTTTTGTGCCATTTTACCCTGTACAGAAGTATCTGGCCTCAGAGTCACTAAAGCCTAAATATAGCCTGATCTTGACATTTGAAAACCTATGCCCTGCAGGGCAAAGGAAATAGAGATGCCTTTAACTCATTGAAAGGAGGATATATCCTGTGAGTCCCTATATCTAATCCACTAAAATGAGCTCTTTTGTCTGTTTTCATTTGAAACAAAATCAATAGAGAAGAGATTTCATCAATTAGCAAATTTAAAATCCCACACCAGATAATAAAGTTATGGAAAACCTAATTTTCAGTACTATGTCATTATCTGAGGGATAATGATTTTATCTAAAATAATTTTTAACAGTCTATAAGTCACTTTTGTTGTGTTAAATCTTAGACATACATATTATGCTATTCTACTTAGTGATTAGTTTATAGAAACTCCATGATAGATATGATGCACTTCTGCTAAACATATCTAAATAGATTTAGATATGTAAACAAGTGTTCTCATTTTGATGTTATACAGTTCTAAAAAGGAAAGCTTTTTGTTTTTGTCAATTGTTTTACAAATCACCTTAACATCTTTTAAGAAAAGTGATACATCAGCTTAATGATATATTGCTATATTTGGAACATATTTTATTTTGTACAAGAAAATGTATAACCTGGAAATTTAGATTAGTAATACCTAACATAAAATTCATAGAAAAAATTTTTACAATAAAATGCTCATATTTCTGAATGCTACCTTTGCTCATCAATCTTTTAAAATACTCAATTCCCTTTGTAGAATTTTATTTGGATAAGGGAAACAGTAAAGTGAGGTTGAATGCCAGATGTTTAATTAGCACCACTTCATCTCGTCCACTTCAAACATAATTCTCTCATAGAGGAAGGAATTTTCGTCAGCAATTCATTTAAAATATATAATAAATACTTCTAAGTGATTTAATGACTCTACATTGCAAATCAGTTAATACATAAAATGAACAGGGAAAGAATATACTTATTTCCAATTTGGTTGTACAAAATCATAGCAGGTTAAGAAAACAAGCTTGGGATATTATAGGCTAAACAAATAGTATAAATAAGGACAGATTCACATGATTGTCTATAAAATTGGTTCTTTTCTTTTTTTTCTATATACAATATCAGAATGCAATTTACTTGTCAATAACAAAGCAAAAGCACATTAATTTTCTAATTAAACTCTTCCATATTGCCTTAGTCCAAATTTTAATTCTTCAATTTATTAGCCATGGCAGATTGGACAATTAAATCTTCATTTCCTAACATATAAAATCAGCATAATACTAGACTTTTACCTCCTAGGATGTTGGGGGATTAACTGAAATAAGCCATGTAAATTGTTTAGCCTCAAGTTAGATACATTGAAAGTGACCAATAAATGTTAAACTACATTATCATGATTATTTCTCAAAGCATTAATTAGATATTTTAATCATCTTATTTTGTATGTGCCTATTTCCTTCTAAAAGTTAAAATATATAAAAAATAGCAAAATGATGGCCCAGTCTTTCTTTGATAGTGATAATGTATACATTTGTAAGAGTATAGTAAAACAATTTTAAAAATTTTAAAAATCAAATAAATTTTAGTTCTCTGCTTAGGCTAATCTCTTTGAAAATTTGTTTATTTTTGAGATAACATTGGTTTAAAGCATTGCATATGTTTTAGAGGAATAAGTTTCCACCTCAGATTTGCATCACCACACTCCATCCACCCCAAAGCACCCATATCACCCTAACATATACCATTGGTCTCCCTCTCCACTTTGTTCCAGTCCTTAGCATCTCTCATTAGTAGCCTCAATACTGCAGTTATATCTCTAGACTTTGTGTTTGTTAGTCACTTAGTGCCTTTGTTTTGCTTTTCTATATTCCACATATGAGTGAGGTCACATCCCTCTGGTTTATTTGACAGCATATCACAGTCCAGTTTCATCCATGTTGTCAAAAATAGCAAGAGTTCATCTTTTTTACAGATTAATAGGATTCCATTATGGATATGTTCCACGACTTCTTAATCATGTCATACTATTTTCCATAGGGTTGGGCCAGTCCACAGATTCAACAACAGTACATGACCTTTTTTCTTGACCTTTGCCAATATTTATTGCATCTGCTTTCTGTTTTCTATTTTTTTTTATATATGGACCATTTTCACTAGAGTAAGTTGGTAACTCATTGGGGTTTTGATTTGTATCCCCCTCATAATAAATCATGTTAAAAACTTTTTTTTGTATTCCTGCAGGTCATTTAAGATAATGTGTATATAGCTTCTCTTCCCATTTTTGGATTAGGCTTTTGTTCTATGCTTATTGAGTTGTGTGAGTATTTTTTAGATCATGGATGTATGTCAGATATGCGGTGTGCAATTATTTTCTTCCATTTAGTAGGGTGTCTTTTTATTTTAATGATAGTGTTTTATGCTGTGTAGAAACTTTTTCTTTCCTTTTTATTTTTTTTAAAGCTTTCATTTATTTACGCATACAATAGCTGGATACAGGCCAAGGTGCTGGAGATGAGAGGATTCACCAGAGACAGAGTGGGGAGCAGAACAGGCAGATCGACTGAAGTACACGGCTGAGACCAGCAGTGTGCAAGGCAAGAGAGGTCTGCTGCACCATGTGGATCCCCTCCCTGGCCAGAGATTGAACTCCTGCTGCAGTGGCCATGGAAACCTCACAATGCTGTGCTAAACCCCTTGTGCCACCAGGGAGGCACTCCTTTTTAATTTTTAATTTATTAATTTTAAAACATCTGTTTTATAGTTTCACAATGTAAGATTTCTTCCCTCAAGTGTGGCCACCATAGTTTACCCACCACTAAAGTGCCCACAGTCACTCTTCTCTCTCCCATTCCCCTTATCTTTACTCTCTCCTTTCCTCTTACCCCTTCCTCCACCCCAGTGTCTCAGATCCACAGTCTGCTTTTAAGTGTCACTCTTACAATTTGTCTTTGTCTGAGCCTTTGTTTGCCTTCTCCAGATTCCAAATATAAGTGAAATCATCCAGTATTTATGTTTCTTACTCTGCCTGACTTGAATTAGAATAGTCCCTTCCAGTTCTATCCATGGTACCACAAATGTCATGAGTTTATCTTTTTTAATCACTAAGTAATATCCCGTTGTTATAGACACACTTCATCTCCTTGATCCACTCAATTGTTCTGGGGCACTTGGGTTGTTTCCATATCTTGGCTATTGTAAATAGTACTGCTATAAATATAAGAGTGAAGTTTTCCTTTAAAATCAGTGCTTTTGTGCTCTTTGGATAGATACCTAGGAGTGGAATTGCTAGGAGTAGATGCCCAGGAGTGTAAAAACTTTACAGCTTAGTCCTATTTGCTTATTTTTGCTTTTGTTTCTTTTTCCCTTGGAGGTAAGTCCTCCAAAACATCTGGAAGTCAATGTTGTCGAGTGTTCTGCTTAAGTTTTCCTCTATTACTTTATGGTTTCTGATTTTTAATGCATTTTAAGTTCTGTGTGTGGTTTAACAGAGTGGCAGGTTATAGTACCTTTCTTTTAGACTTGACATAAGTCAAGTTGCTTTTATTTAATGTAGAATATTTTTGTGACAAGTGTGACATTTTTAGAGATCCTTTAGTCTCATTAATCTTTAGGAACAGCAACAAGAAGACATTAAGATTCTCAGATATTTTTTAATTTGTCTATATGTCTACTTTGATTTACATAAGTATAAATGTAAATAAGTACAAAAGATTATAGGCATGCCTTAGAGATACTGCTTCATCTATCTTATGTATGCAAAAACAGGAATTATGGGGACAAGTGACGTATAATGCAAAATTTCAAACCTAAGAGTGGTCTTAGAAAACACCGAACTCTTTGAATAAAATGTAAACCAATTAAGAATATTATTATTTTGCCCACTTTACCAAATGATCTTCCTTTTAATTTTTCTTATTTTTTTAACTAGTATCATTTACTTTTGTTCTATTTTGGAAATTGCAAAGATAATATATACCTAAATATCAAAAGATAATGGATGTCATGCACTATATACTTTCATAACTTCAGATAGTATATATTTTAGATGTACACTATATGAATCATTTATGGTCCATGTCACTGTTAGACTTTATATATGTGTGTGTGTGTATAAAATCATATAAAAGGATCTACAACTGTGTGAATTATTCTCTTTTATTCTATAATTAAAAATCAGATACTTCCATCTAAAATCTTACCCAAAATTGGGGCCTCTCTGGTGGTGCAGCAGGTTGAGAGCCACACCGTAAAGTATCTGCAGCACAGCAGCAAGAGTTCCATCCCTGGCTAGGGAGGGGACCCACATGGCGAGGCAGAGCTCTCCTGCCTCACCCACTGCTCCCCTCAGCAGTGTATTTCAGTCATTCTGCCTATTCTGCTCCCCACTCTGTCTCCTCACCTCCCACGCCTCTGGCCTGTACCCCTGCTCTTGTATGTGTAAAATAAATGAATAAACAAACAAATAAATAAATAAATCTTACCCAAACTTGTTAACAAAGGTGGTGATTATCTTGGGGAAAGTCTAAATGCAAACTTGTAACCCTGTGATGCTGAAGCTACGTTGCCACTACAATCATAAATAATAAACTAGATATTGTTATACTTCTTTGGCAAACCAGAGAATTCTTTGGCATCTTGTCAGACAGTGCCCTAACAAAACACAGAATAGACATATATTTGCCATATTTAAAAATAATAATAATAATAATAACACTGGACTATAGGCATTCAGTACCACTCTATTTCCTTTCAAATACATACCTTCAAGATTTAGTCATCTTGAATAATCCATGACATATTTTTTTTTTTTTGCACTTCCATATCTATACGTTTTAATTTCAAATGAAATCAGTTTCTGGAAATTTCTTGGTTGGTTATATTTTCAAAAGAAAATAAAAACTAGAATGATTCAAAATTATGTGTTGATAAGCAAGATATACACAAAAACATATTTACATATATGCAAACACACATGAACACAAACACAAACAATGAGGGTCATATTACGGAAAACAAAGCAAGATGGAATTTTTATTTTCTTTGATCAGGGTTGATTTGATACTAATGGTCCCTTTGTTGGCTTTTCCAATTCATCAACATATTATGGCTATATATCAATGTAGGACTTAATTCATTTCTTTCAGCAGTTATTTAGATTTATTTATGAAGTATAGCCCTTCTTTCACTAGATGAATTGCTAAGCATTTGATGTTTTCAATGGTACTGAATTTTTGTAATGTAATAATACTTTTAAAAAATATTTTCCATTGATTATTTCTAAATTTAATTACCTTTTTTTGGCTATCAACCATTCCATTTTAAATATGGAACTTAAGACCTACATTCTGTGTAACATTTAGACCTACTTCTGTAAACAAAAAGACCCAAAATATAACATAAAATTAACAATTCGTCTAATAAGAGTACTATATAAGATTAAATTTTCTGAATTTTCTAGGTTTATTCAACAACCCAACTACCTTCTATCTTCACCCTTAATGTTTAGGACCTCATTGTTGTATTCAAACTGGTGCAAAACAAGAAACATTAGAGATCATTACTATTTTAAAAAACTTAGGACAATGAAAACAACACTAATATTTTCACAGTTGTTTGGCAAGAACCTGACTGTATGGGCACATGTGCAATGACTGTATAAATTAGGTTTAAATATCATCTAGCCATGTCCTCTGCTACTCAGATATCCCTTCAGATGAGGCAAACAGACTGATAACTAGCAGTCTCTAATAATTTGTGTATTTTACCAAAATCACTTAGCTAGAATATGTCTAGGAATTCAGTTCCATCTGGTTCTCAATAGTATCATCTTAATTATTCAAATGGATTTAAAAATACAATAAATTATATATGATTTATTATTTGTTACATTGTATTTAAAGATAGATGTGCCTCCAACCACTAACTTCTCTAGTAAGTCTTTACATTAGTATTTCAGGATTTAGAATTTAATCATGTTCCCATAAAAATGGAAAATATTTAGTCAGATATTCAAGACAAGCTTGGCCTTTTAATTAACCTTATTTTAGGTATATCTTGATAAAACAAATATAACTTGTTAATTGGAAAGTTATGGTTAATAAATTATTTCAACACTTAAGAGATTGTTCAAAATAATTAGCTAAATGTTCAAACTCATAGCTTTTGTTAAATCTGAGGGAGGAGGGAGAATGGTTGACTGATAAAAATGTGAGAAAAACATGGTTTATAATCAGTGACACCTCATAGTTAGTACAAATTTACTTTTATATTAACATCTCTAGCACTTGATATTGCCAGAATTCCACTGATTGTGCTGACATTTACACACTTCAGTCTCTGAATAATGTTGGTTGTATCTTTATCAGAATATGTAGACTTCTTCCTTTATAATTTTCAACACTCACCCTGTGTATACACTCATTTTTGGATATAGGCAAAAAATATTTCTAATATTTTATTTTTATTTCAGTTTACTATCTAGCTTTATAGCCCAGGTATTTATACAATATTCATGTCTTTTCACTTTTTTTTTAATCCTTAAAGGAACTGGTCAGAAATCATGTAATATCGAATAGTCACCTACCTAGTTCTAAATTTGAAATTCATGCATCACTACTGGATCTATTTTTTCACTGGCTTTCTCCAACAGCACCCTCTCCCAGAGCCAAGATGTCACCAGGCTAAAAGATCTAAACTTAAGGAGATCCCACCAGTCACTTTATGAAACTTCACAAACAGTCCTGAGATAATTTCAAGTATGTTCTCAGTTCTGTTCCTCAGATCTGTTTTCTTAAAGGTCATCATGTCAGTGGGTGCAGGTACCCCTAGCCTCAAGCAGTTAGGGTGTGTGTGGAGTTTAACCCGGTAGACTGTAATGTCCACACACGTATGAGAGATTCCCAATGGGGCAAAACCAATTTTTGGTATGGACTGAGGTTAGGAACTGCAAATTCCTTCACTGTTTTCACGATAAAAGAGGAGTCCAATAAATAAACAAATATTGCCATCAAATTGTTAAATAAAATATCAAGTAAATTTATCAATGTGCAAAAACAGAAATGTACCTGATTTAACAGGTTAGTGGATCTATAACATTTCTATATCTGGACATACAATTTGTGAGACTATTTTTGTCATGTTGCCTCAAATTCTGCAAAAGTTATGATTTAACCTGCCTCTTATTTTTTTTTCCAGGATGGAAAAAAACTTAATTTATTTTGTTGGATGAGCACTTATTGCATCACTACCCTTCTATGAAATTATTTATTTCTTCTAAGATATTACCTTCTTTTTTCTATTATAGTATTCTTCCCTGTCATTCCCTCAGACACCTCCCATTCCCTTGGATACTTGCCTCTGTGGCTCTACAAAACATAGCTTTAAGTTAAGCCTCTAAATCACCTTTTCCTTATCCCCTTTGGGCACAGAGTCCCAAACACTGAGCTCTTCCTACATTGAAATTCTGAGTGCTACTGATCTGAGGTAGACATTTGTTTTGCTATTTTTGTACTATAATAGACCTTTCTCATTCCAAGTATTTCTCTTTAACTTATATAATTGTTTTGTTAACTTGTTATTCTAGAAAACTTTGTTACTTAAATTGCCTATTCTCATTTGCCTAATAGGAAAACAATGGTGAAAATGTGGGATAACTGAGACTGCTCAAGCTTCATCTCTTCCTATTTAAAAAGAATATATATATACATATGTAGCTAAAATGTGCATTTAGTCAACTTCTACCTCAGAAGATGCCATAAATGGTATTTGTTAGGGCACAATAATAAACCAAAACTAAAGTGATGAGGGGTTGGACATGTAGCTGGAGAGGTTCCCTAGTTTAGATCAGAAATGCTTTTGTCTCTAACATGGGAGGACTGACAGAGAAGTAAATAAATAAAGCAACCTGAGAAAGTGAACACAAATGGCTACCCCGTTACTTAGAAAAACCAATGAGGATTTATTTCTACAAAAATATAGGCAATGATGTTCTTACTCAGGTGCTCTTGGAAGACATCAAGTACAGCAAATCTCCATAAGTGTTACCTAGGAAACTGGCAGTAGAGCACTAAGAGTTTTGCTGGATGGACCCTACAGGGTTTTCACTGCACTTTGCAGTTTCTCCATTTGCCATATGAAGGAAAGGGATTATGCCAAATGAAGATGTGTCTGTGGAGACCTAATAAAGAAATAAATGAGTGAAATTCAAGAATCAAGAATTTTAGAGGAGCAATAAAAATAAAATAAGTCTTTGTCTTACAAGCTAAAAGTCAGGAGCTATAAACATGAGAAAATGATACTATTTAATAGTATGAATAGTACAGTCACAATTTTGAGAGTCAAGAAAGTTTTCTGGTTACTCTAAGGCATATTACTTATCCTCTTTGACCCTTATGATAAAATACAACTCAACAAAATTGAATTGAAGGGCTCAAAATGACCCCCTGCCCTTAAAACATTGATTTTTTGGAGACAGAAATCGAAATGACACTAGTATCCTCTAAACCCTCTTCAGTACTTTTCATAGAGTTAGAATATAATTTGGTTTCATTATCAGTGTAAATTCTAAATAGTGTACTTCTGGACAAACTGGGAAGACACACTAATTTTTAACTTTCATATAGTTGTTAGTGGATCTTAATTTAGAGTGGTTGAAATATGTTTCAGACACAAATGAAGCTAAACTGAAAGACAAAGGAATAGTTTAAATCCATATCTCCAGGAGTGATGGAACCATAAGTTAAGAATATAAAGTTGTATCTATGAGAGGGAGAGAAGCAGGGAGTATTTCAGAGTTAGAGAAAAAGAGTAGAATGTGAAAACTGAGAATGTTTTCTGAGGTTTGGAAATGGAAAGGCACCTGGTGGTTACCCTGCCATGTTTGAATGTTTAGATTCTCTAACAAGGCTGCTATCCCTACATCAATGATTCCTTGGGAATGGTAATGTTGTTTGTTTCAAGTTACCTTACTACAGCCTAATAATATAAGTTGAAAATGTCCTTGAACTTCAAACCTTCAAAAAAGCACATCTGTTTTGACCAACAGCCTACACAATGGTCCTGTGATTGATTACCTTGGTTACCAACTGAATTAATAGTGTGTTTTGGTTAAAGAATTTGAATGTGAACAGTATAGAAACAGGTAGTTAATCCATTACAGACCTGAGGAAGCCAATGGAGGAAGGACCTAATGAAGGGGGAATTTCCCACTCTTCCTTAAAACCTAGTGTATCTTACAAATATATCCTTACTTTACGAGCCTGTCTCTGTGTCTCTTATGAAGTTGACTATTTACAATCAGAGGACCCAGGATAGTAAGTGCTGGGCTATTTTTATGTCCTGTTGGATGGTTTGTCTCAAACTACTTCTGATAGGCCATGTTGTTATTCTCCTCCTTCTTAATATATAATTTAGGTGAATGTTACCTCTGCATTTGTTGCCCCACTGTTTTATAATAACTCCTTTATCACTGTCATGTGCAGCTTAGTGTTGATAAATTCTTATAGTTTTTGCATTTTAATGCATCTCTTTATCCTTTTTGTCCTTTAGGCTTCTCTTGCTAGTTACAGGTTTTTGGTTTAGAAATATTTTTCTTTGAGTACTCTCAATATCTCCTGACATTCCCTTTTTGAGGGTTCCTACCCCAAAGTGCACAGACTGAATAAATGGAGTTCTCCTACAGATTACCTTTGTTTCTTCCTGACATTTTGAGTATTTTGTCTTTGTCATTGGCTTTTAAAAGTATCTTTACATTATATCCTGGAGTGTGTTGATCTGGTATAATATTTTTTGTATCTTTGAGTTTCTTAGATAAGGGTTTCTGGTTTATACCCATATTGAGATTTTTCTCAGAAATTATTTCTTTAGATAATTTTTCAATGCCTTTGTCTTTCTCTCCTCCTTCTAAGGTCCCCATGATATGGGTGGCATTTTCCTTGAGGCTTATTCTAAGAACTCTTACACTGCTTTATTTCTTTTCATTTTTTTTTTTTTCTGTTTGTTTTCTACCTGTGTGTTCTCTGAGATTATGCTTTTGAGCACTCTAATTTTTCCATTACTTGGTTGTGCCTACTGTTGAGAGCCTGTATTGCATTTTTTAAAATTCCGTTATATTACTTTTAGGTCCTTTAGTTATAATTGTGTATCTCAATATTTTCTCAGACTTTACTGTTTTCCTGTTTCATGGCAATTTTTTGTTGTTGTTGTTGTCCAGTAAGTACTTTGTTCTAGATTGAGACTTCTCTCAGGGATTTTTTTGTGCCAGAATGTGTGATATGTTTTGATCCTTAATTTTTACTTTTGTATGTTGTAGTAGGAATAAACTTTCAAACTGATGCCTTTGCACCTGCTCGTGTGACCAGGGAACTGGTACCCCCAAAGCGTAGTTGGAAAGAACCAGGACAGTAAGCAGAGAAGGGTCACCTCCAGCAAAGACAGGAATTGAAGCTGTTACTGCAGCACAGGCCAGCTCTTCAGCTTAAATGTCTCACAGTCTCATGCTCGCCTCAGCCTCTGGGCTATGCTTGAGCACAAATGTGGTACTGGCACAGATTGTACTTGAGAGAAGCCTGCAAGCCAGGTGTCATTCTCTTTGCTTTTCTTGAATAAATCATTCCACTGGGGTTGGGATCCAGATGGTTAAACTCTGGTTAGTGAAAGCATTCCTATAGTGTCAGATAATGTCTTGGTTTTTGCTCTGAGTGTGTGGGGTGGCAGGTGAGGAGGGTGAGGGGACAGGAATTGTACTTGGTATTTAGAATATCACAATCTTGGACTGCAACTAATAGCCTCATCTATGAGGAAATACACTGATTTAATCTGCTCTTCCTGCTGGTATGGAATCCAGCTCTTCTATGTTTGGATCTTTAAGCCAGTTATCCTCACTCTGAAATGCTGCTCCTACCATTCTCCAGTAATGCATTTCCTGTGTAGCCCTTTATCCACTGTAGTGCCACTTCTCCAAAGTTCCCCACGTGGGTATGTTTCCCTCAATTAACATCTGTAGTGGGACACGGTATAGCAGCTGCCCATCCCAGTTATAAGTTGTACACTGTCCTGAAATCATTAAAATAATAATAATAAAAAAGTTCAGTTAAAAATTTCCTGCCTCTTTATGCTAATCCTTGCTCCTGCTATATGCTGTAGTCATGTTTATTTTTCTGGGGTTATTGACTTTATTCATCTGTAATTTAGTTTAGCAATCCCATCATCTTCACTCAGTCACAAGGTTTCCAGCCTCCTGAGATTACTTTGAATTGAGAGAGTGAGAGCCCTGGAGGCTAAGGAAAAGCTCTGTTTCATCTGAGTTCTTTGCACTTCCCTAATCAAAGAAGTGATCATCACTCTCCTTTTTTCCTCTTTCCTAATCATAATCAAGCAATCACTGCTCCCTCATTTATAACCTAGGAGATCACAGTTTAGGGAGTGTTCTCATACAGGTGTAGGTTTCACTTTATCATTGAACTTATCTGTGAATAGGACCTCTGTATTTAAGAATCTTAGAGTAAGAATGAGGTGATAACATTTTTTCTGTCATATGGAGTATTTTTCTCTCTCCTTCATGCCTAGGGTCCCTAAACACAGAGTAAATATCACCAGTCCTTTCCATTTTTATTCAGAATTGCAGTCATGTAAATTATATGTAGGTCATTAGATTAATTTCACCTACCCCCCCCCATTTAAAAACATATCTGATGCTGTTTTGATTGCTTGTCAGTCAGAGAAGGATCCAGAAGCATGGAGAACTTGCCCTGCACTTCAGGAGAGATTAAAGTTGGGTCATGAGGCTTCCAAAGTTTTCTCCATTGCTCTAATAGTATAAAAACTGACAAGAGATGATTATAATGGACCACTACTTGGGTCCTCTTGGGGGAAAGCTGTTCCTTTTGATGAGTTCTCCACAGAAACAAGGGATGAGGGTAAAACTAAACATGATTCACCCAGTTTCATGAACAGTGTGTTCTGAAATCACTAGTAGGAGACATAAACAGAGCCAGCCAGACTGAAAGCATAAACGCTTTTTTTACCAAAGCAAGAAAAACAAGTTATAAATATTATAAATGATGTTATCTACCTCATACATTATTCTCAGTTTCAATCTCTCAGTCCCACAATGACAGATCTCTCTCTCTCTCTCTCTCTCTCTCTCTCTCTCTCTCTCTCTCTCTCTCACACACACACACGGGCACACACACACTCATACACCATGTACTTTTGCAATCATGAATGCTAACACTTGCCTAATAATTTTCTCCTTTTTTCTTCTTTTCAGTAATGTAGTTAAAAAGTAAACAATAAAGTTATGATCTTTAACCCTTCAAAGGATATCTGTAACAGTAACAAGTTGAGTCCTTTCCCAAAGTGTTTGAGTAAAATGTACATTTAGTGAGAAATGGTCTTCCTATATTAACTATATTAAGTTAACTATATTAAAATTCTAGTTAACTCAGAGGAATAAAAAGTCATTCCTAGTTGAAAGAAAATGCTTGTTTTAGATAATCCACCTTTATGGAAAAGGGAAACAAAGCATAACAAAAATTATTACAGTGTCTCTAATAGTAGTTCTGATTATTCTCCATGTCACTAAGATATTTAACTTTAAAAAGATAAGCATGCTTAGTTTTAGATAAGCTTCAGTTGTTAAAACAATGTCCATGGTATCAGTTTGACATCAACTCTCAAATAAAACAAGGTTTTATTTTCCTATTCTCTATAGCTATCTTTTTCCCCCCTCTAGTCTCTGATCTCACTTTTCTTATACCCCAAAGGCTTCTCTTTCTTTAGACTTATTTTCAGAAGCTTTAATCTGTTAGATGTGATATTTATGTTAAAGTATTGGTCTCAAACAATGGGACATGCAAACTATCATAAATCTGAAAGAGTAAGGAGAAAGATATGATGTAAAAATATTCAACAATTTTAGAGATTTGGTTTTACCAACTGTAAACATTTTTAGCTTGAATTTTCTCTGTAATAATCATGATTCAACTCTTGATGTAAGCTATGAATTTTGAATATGTTGAAGAGACCATCTCCTTTTATTTTAAATACACAGCACATTGGTCTCTCTCTTTTATTCCTCTTGCATTTTCTTGCTTGTTTTATTTGAAAATTTCACCCTTAAATATTTATAAACATGCTGGCAGGATATGCACTGATCAATCACTGTTCAATACGGTTAGACACAGAGCTTTCAAAATGTATTATGCTGCAAAATAACACCAAAAAGCAAAGCATTAACTCTGTGGGAGGTTAGCAATACCTCTCTCTTGATGAGCCTAAGGCTAACAAGTATGCAAACATGCTCAATTCTTTCAGAACTATCAGAAGGCATCTAGATGCCCAGATAACTGTTTTGTAGATAAAGCCAACTTGCTGGATGCTTCAAAAATTGTAATAGTGTTTGAGATTGCACTTCAAATAGCACAAAAATAAAAACAAATGCAATAAAATCTTATTCAAATATAATTTGTTGGGTGTAGTTAAATAGCATTCCACCCTAAATCAGTTTCAGTGACTGCCTTGTATTCATGGTTTTATTCCAGAGGAAAAGATGACCCTTCCCAAGGTGTAACTTATCATGCCAGGTTTTCAACTGGAAGCAGTTCTGCTCACAAATTGATTGAGATTATTGCCAAGTCTGCCTGAAAAGAAGCATTATATAGCAATGATTTTAACAGTCTATGTTTTCCCTGGTTCTGTTCAGAAATAGCTTTTAAATTTGTACAACATGCTACTTTGGCCAAGCTGTTCATGAGCTATTCCTAATTATGCCCGAGAAATTTTTGTTGTTTTTCCCCATCTCAACCCACTGGTGAATTTGAAAATTAGTAAACATTTCTCATGCATCTATTTATTTGCTCAAAGAATATTAATTGAGAACCAATGGAGTATTAAGTACTGGGGTGATTTATTAGTTATGGTCCAGTTGAAATATAAACTACACAAAAATTTTAATGTGAGGAATGGTTAAAAGGGTGTTGGAGTAATAATGAATTGACTAGTAAAAAGTAAAGAAAGATCTAAAGAATACAGGAACATAAAGATTTCACTAAAAAAGTCTTAGAAAAATAACGAATCACTTGGGTGTAAGACCTGAAATTATAAAACCTATCTACAATATTGACTTCCGCAGTGTCTTTGGGAACTCAAATTTAGTAGCAAGAAAATTTAAAAAATAATAATAAACAAATTGAACTATATCAAGCTAAAAATGAAACTTCTACACAGCAAAAGGAAGTGGACATTAAAATGAAAAATACCTTACAGAATAAGTTAAAATATTTGCATAGCATAAATCTCACACAGGGTATATATCTAATATCTACAAAGAATTCATTTTATAACTGAACAAGATAAAAACCTAATCAAAAAAATAGACAAAAGAGCTAAGTTCACACATTTCCAATGGAGGCAGAGAGATTAAAACATGAGAAAATGCTCATCACTTAGGGAAATGTAAATCAAAACCACAATGAGGTACTACCTCATACATATAGGAATGCTCCATATCAAAAAGAAGAGAAACAAGTGTTGGTTAGAGTGTGGAGAAAAAAAAAAAAGAACCTCATGAATTGTTGGTTGGAATGAGACTGGTTCAGCCCTTATGGAAAATGATACGGTACTTCTCAAAATACTAAAAAAAGTATCAACCATATGATCCAGTAATTCCACCCCTAGATATCCATCTGAAGAACACAAAAACACTAAATCACATTGATTTTTCTATATCTTTATTCATTGTAGCATTATTTATAATACTCAATCTGTGAAAATAACTTAAGTGTTCAATAACATATGAATGGATAAGAAGATGTGCTATGTATGCACAAAAGAACTACTCAGCTAGTAAGAAATCTTGCTATTTGAAATGACCTGGAAAAACTGGAGGGGATGATGCTAAATGAAATAATTGAAAAAGTAAAAGACAAATATCAGATGATTTCACTCATATGTGGGACATGAAGAAACAAAGCAAAAGAACAGACAAAAACAAACTAAAACAAACCCTTGAAAACTGATCACAGAACTTGGCCTACCAGCAGGGGAGCATGGGAGTGGATCTGGATCGAAAGGGGGCCCAATGGACTTATTGTGCTTTGGCATTTGACATGTTTTGATAACATACTTCTGAAGTTGTGTGAACTATACCCTTTAATCATATCCAATGCCATAAACCAATGTTATCAGACAATAAAAATAGTACAATTTTGTAAAAATTAACAATCATATAAAAATAAGGGAAGAGCAGGTATAAAGAGCACCAACTACACAAAGCTTTAGAGAGTTCTAGAGAAACTTCCCACCCCAGGCTGGTGTCCAGATATTGATAGTTAGGGACAGCTGTGACTCCTTGAAATATGTGTCATAACAATGGCATTGATAAAAGTGAAGAGTCTATGTTGCTTTAGAAAATTGTTCAAAGAGATATCTTACCACACATTCTGATAGAGTTACTGATCAAAATTTATAGGTGGTAGATGCTGCTGGCTTCCGTGCATTACGGGTATCAGTGAGAAATATTCAAAATTGCTGGTCTGGCAATGGAAAAGTCTCTGACACAGTAGGAGCCTTACGTTGATTTTCTATCTCTCTTATTTTAAATTGCTTCATGAGCATTATGTCATATATTTTTGCAGCAATCCTGTGTTTCCATATGGCCCATGTAGAAGATTATTGTGTAGACACTGGTTAATAATAAATCCTTAAGAAAAAGTTGCTATTTTAATTTTTTACCAGTTGCAGTGTAGTGATTAAGGAAAGACATGAGTTAAATTCTTTGGTGTGAGCCTTAAATATATGATATATAACCATCGTGGGGTTTTTTTGTTTTGTTTTTTGTTTTTGAAATAGCTTGAAAAGCTACTGTTTTCATGTAGGTACCATATGCAAAAGAAATTGAAAAATGTTCACCCTGACCTTAGTTAATAGGGTGACTTAATGTATTTTGGCTAGAGGAATTAGTAATATAGAATTATATTTTCAATCTCATACATAGCACTTTGGGATAAAGAATCTCATGGTTTTATTTCCTAATACAAAAATGTGTGATATTAAAACTCCTGAAGATCATACCATTTGTTGGCTTTCTGCATTCCCATATAAATTTTAGGATCAGTTCTTAAGTTTACACAAATAAGTCAGATGAAGCTTTAGAGAGTATGATTAATCACTAGTCAATTTGGGGAATATTGTCATCTTAATAATATCATGTTGTCAAATCAGTGAACATGGGAAGCCTAGCATTTAATTAGATATTTAATGATTTTGACAGTCTTGTATTATGTATAAACATTATACTTTCTTATTTAAGCCCATTATTACATATGTTTGAAACTTATGTGGATGGAATTGTTAAATTTTTGTTTTTTAATTCTTTATTATTAATCAGGCAAATGGCTTTCACATATTGCTCTTTACCCTGTATCTTTGCTGAATTTAGTGATTAATTGTAGAGTTACTTCATGTACAACCTGGCATTTTCTACATACAAGGTCACATCATATGTGAATAAAATGATTTTATTTCTTCCTATCCAAACTGAAATTTTAGATTTCTTTTTCTCTTATAATTTTCCTGCCCAAATCCTCTAGTGAAATCTTGAAAAGTAGTAATCAGAGTAGATATCCCTATCTTGGTATCAGTTTTTTTTTTTAAACCATTCAATATGATACATAGATGTTTTACTTGCAGATATGTTTTATCAGTTGAGGAAATTCTCTTCTATTTCTAGTGTGGAATGAGTTTTTATTATGAGTTAGTATTGTTTTGTATAATGCTATTTCTGTTGAGAGTTGCATGTGTTTTTCCTTCTGTATTAGTAAGCTGCATCATATTAATTCTTTTTAGAATATTAAATAAACCTTGCCATCTTGGAATAATAACTAATTAGTCTTAAAGAATGATCCTTTTTAATGTTCCTTGTTTTGTGTTGTTAGTATTTTGTTGAGAAATTTTATGTCTATATGCAAAAGAGACATTGTTTTCTTTTCCTGTGATTGATATTTTTTTCTAGCTTTAGTATAACATTAGTACTTTCTCTATTGGTAAATTTAGAAGTGTTTCCTGCCTCTGTTTTCTGGAGGAGGTTGTGAAAAGTTACTGTTCTTTTAATGTCTTGCAAAATTCACCAGAAATATCCTTAGACTCTTCAGTATATATGAGTCTATTTACAATTTTTAGAAATTCTTTATCTGCTTGATTATGAGTTGATACATTTTATCAAATTTTAGCTGGTACATCTTGATATAATCATTGATTTTACCTTCTTTATTTACTCTGTAATAGGTGCATATTAACTAACCAAAGAATTTTTGGAAGGCAGCTATGTTCACCATATACCACCAATGCTGTAATTTTTGAATCTTAAAAATTTTGGTACATCTCTAATATTTCAACTTTTTATATGCAAAAACAGACAAATAATTTTTTTAATATTCAATATTATATATCAATGCTACTCTTACCTTTTGATTTTTGTTTTATAAGGAAGTGTCTCTAAGTAGCTTTTAAAACAAAAATAGCTAATTGTAAATAATTGTAAGTAAATACTATAAAGCTTACATTTTAGTTACAATGGTTGAAGCACTTGCTAAAATCAATGCCCTCTTTTTGTTTTTGAAATGTGATGAATATTTGAAGTAGGCATGTAGGCAATAACTAAAAGATTTGAGCTTATCTGTACATTCACAATTTATAGTCATTGTTTCAAAAAACTCAAATAAGAAATCCTTGAAGAGCAAACAGTATCTGGATGTAGATAAAATAAAACAGAATGTTGCATTAGACTTTAAAATATTTATCTCCATATGACTTTTCCTTTAAGATATTTCAGGTAGAGATAATAGTTTTTCTATCATCCTTTAACAGCAACAGAAATAAAGAAATTTGCAGAATCTGTTTGCCACCCTAGGAGAATTGTTGTGTTATTATTAGCAGCACCAAGGGAAACAAATTTTATGCTGGTGAATAAATTGGCAATCTGAATCACTGCCTCCATTTTGCAAAGTTGTATTTCAGTAGGCAAGTTATATAATAATACATGGCGTCTGTCTTTGTGAATAATTGGCTTCTTTACAAAGCTCCACATGATAAATACATACATTTAAGTACCATCAGTGATAAATTATTATGTTTACAAAATTAAACTCATATGCATAAAATTATGTGTTTTCTTAAACACTCAATTATTGTTTCTTTTTGCTTGTTCTATCAGCACATATGGACAGTTTTGATTATTTAAATGTCTTATTTAGACTTTTTTCCCTACTTGTTTATTTGAAAGATCATACTGACTGGCATGGGAAAATTAGTTTAGTTTCCTATTTTTTACTTATTACCCATTTTCTGAGATGGCTATTTATTAACTTTTCTCTCTCCAAATGTCCAATATAAAGGCATGACCTACTTTTTCTCTTCTAAAACTCTCTGCTTTTCTTAATTCCCTATCCTTAGCCCTGATATTATGGAAACTGTATGTTGTAGTGCACAAGAGCTCGTGTGACATTGTCCTCTTTTAATTCTTCTTGCTTACATGCTCTAACCTTGATGGTTATATCTAAACCATATTATGTACAGATATTTCCCAATTAATCCTTATCCCCAAATTCTTCAATAAATATCTCTATTAAAGTTGTATGGATATCCCAAACTCACCATATTGAAACCCTCAGTGTTGTTTAATTCCCTTTTTGAATTTGTCAATGCCTCAGTCTTTCACAATTCTGCAAAAATATGAACATAAACATAAACCAAGCTTCTTGGTGACAGAAACTATGTTTTTAACCTTCTCTAACCTCATTCTTTACATGACTAATACATTAACCAGTCCTGAAACTCTGCCTTCAAAGTAGATCATGAATGAATCTCTGGGCACCACCTACAACATCATTAAGCTCTCTAACTCACAAAAATCTTCCCATTTGTAGTGATCATCTAACTTTTTGTCTTGCTTCTTTCACCTTTTTGATCAAATGAAACAGTGTTTATGTTATTTATGTGCATGACATAGGAATTTTGAAAATAAAAAATACATTTATAAACCCATTATAAAATAGCTATTATATCTATTGTGCAAAACTCAATCTCCACTCTTTTAATTTCAAACTAAACATTGCTATGATTTAAAAAAAAAATTCACACTGAAATAACTTAAAAAACTGCATAGAATATCTGAAATAATAAATAATTTTTGGACATTGTACAGCAGTCAGTGCAGAATTATTACCTATGGCAGAAAGATGATAACTGAGGTGAGCTCAGGGGCTGCCCTACTTTCCCCCTATAAACACACTCTGGACCACAGGGCAGATAGGAACATTCCAGTGCAGTGGTGTTGCTGAGATAATGAAATAGATCACAAAGAAAGTTGATGGGGGTAGATGATTGCTGTGAGACACTGTTTCCAAAAAGAAATAACTTTACAGAAAAAGAGCTCCAGAAATCTATATGAAGATTGCTTTGAGTATTTGCAGAATAATAAACTGGACGCACAGGGCAAAACTCCATGATGTATGGCAAAAAATTACCCATAGTTTAAACCTACTCCATATCTGTCTCTGTACTAGCTATATTCTAGTTTTGTTGCTAAAGTGTGATCCATGTGTGCTATTGCTCTACTGAAATAGCCCCTGAAATTATGTGGAAAGGGAGAGGTAAATGAGAATGAACTGGACTGTGCAGATTGGAAAAGGAACCAAAACCCAATTTTATGGAAAATATACCTAAAATTTTAATTAGCAATCCAGTTACAATTGAATTATAATTTTGGCAGTTATATATTTATATTTATATAAAACTATGATTGCAAAGTTGAGTATGTACATATTTTTAATTAAAAATAAAAACATGATGAAAATATAAGTATATGCGTACCCATCTCAAGTTATTTAGGGGAATTTCTATGTACACTCACACATTAAAAAAAACTAGTAGAAAGAAAAAGCAGTAAATAGCCATTTTATTAAGTTGGCAAACTTAATAAATGAATAATGCTCAGGATTTTACATGACACAGCAGTCATGTTATTCCTCAGTGGTTATCATATTAAGTTTTTTCTATAGACTAAACATCTCTTATATTTAAAATGTAATTCTATAAAGCTCTAGTTTACATAATTACTAGTTTACATGTTTCTTGGAATATAGTTTTATTTAGACATATCAGAAAGGTATCTACACAAAATTAACTCTAATATATCTTATTGGTGAAAAGCATTTTCAGGAATGGCTTTGAAGAGTTTCTCTACTCATCAGCTTGGGATGCTAACCATTTATATGTTATCTTTTTACTATAAAAATTCTACTAACAAACAACATGGACATTAAGTGGTTTAAAATCACAACCACTTATTTCATGATCATGGATGTATAGATTAATTGCATCTCCCATTGACTCTACTAGTCTGTAGTGGGTCCAGTTAGATTTGCCTCTATGATTTGAATTGGTTCTAAATATGTTTAGAGTCAAACTGAAAGAAAGTACCCTATCTGGAAAGTGAAATTGTTGGGTCTTTGGACAGTCACAAAAGGGAACAAATCATTCCCTTGGATGTGTGCTCATGTGGCATATCCCCTACCATTTTTTAAACAAATTAAGTCACGTAGCTAAGTTCAATATCCATACGATTGGCAAATAAGCTATTCCTGTAAGTAGGGCTAAAGAGAAAGACTATTTTAAAAATGATAAGACATTATATTGTATTGTGTAAACAGATGCCATCATTGGCTAAATTTTCTTTGTGTCAAAATACCTATAATATCCAGATATGACCACTGTATGCACTGTGGTATTAATCAAAAAAGAGAAAAAAAGAAAAAGGAAATGTTATATTTCAGGACATTTGTTTGAGTTTTACCCAAACTTAGGCTCATTTGAGTTCAGGGTTGTAATGGGATTTTTAATAGCTTCTTAAAAACTTCTTTTGCATTGTTTTAGTTTTTTGACAAAGGATATTAAACAAGTTGTTTGTTAGAGATTTCAACACATAGCATGATTTGATCTACTAATTAGCATTACAAAAGCAAAAGTGCTGAAGTCCCATAGAAGTGTTATTTTTAGAGAATCTCAATTTCTTCAGATTATACTTGTTTACTATTAACTATTCTCTGCAGAAAAAAAAATACTGCAATAGCTATATTTAATGAGAAACATAAATCACACCTAATGGACCATGACTCAGATTGCCATCAATCTATAATGCTCCGATGTGGATTTAGGAATCTATCTTTCTATGAATATTTCAGTTTGGGGTGAAATATTTAAAGGTGGGAGAAAATTTTACAATTTTTAGATAGCAATGGCACATTGTGTGTGTCTTTTTTTACATTTTGGTCACACATATTGGAGAATCAATGTTGCTGATTAAAAGTAGGAGTGAAAATATACAAATAGGCAAACAAGTTACCCTTGAAAACCTGTTCACCCAGGGGAAAAAAAATATGTTTTGGGGATGAGGAAGAATTGCAGAGAAAAAGAAGTATAGGTGTCAATGTTTTATTAATGGTATCAGACATCAAGGTGTAAGAGTCTGTGACACCAGGTCTTTGGATAGTAAACTTACCACACATAGACTAAGTTGCCCGGCTCCTGTGTTCTTAGGAAATCCTTCTGATGCTTGTAGTCATGACAGCTAAACTGTGGTGTCTAAATTCTAGCAGAAAAGAATGCATTTAAAAAAAAAAAAAACTAATGTGAGAATATCTTTTACATATATTAGTATTTCACTTCAACATTTCATCCAAAATTTAAGTATATGAAAAACATCTCCAACTTCTTCCTTTGCTTCCCCCTTGTCCTATCAGGGCATGTGATAACTAGTTAATCTATGAATATTTACTTACATGTTTTTTAGCTATTTTCCTTTTGTGATATAAATGGTACATGACTAGCTCTTTTTTCATATGTATTTGAGCACTGATAATGAGATTGTAGCAGAAGGTGTTGCATGCATTCTATCCTGTCTTCACTTGTATTTAGATTATCCTATTTCTAAGCATAGACAACATAAAATCGGTGAGACTCTCTCAGGAAGATATCTTATTTCTAATAAAAGTGACAGGTATAAAAAAAGAGTGCATTGCTATTATCCTCCCTTTCTAGAATGCACACTTAATAACTAGAGTTGAGTTTGGCATATTGAAACCATAATGAAAAAAAATTCAGGGAGAAAAACAGCAGATGCTATGTATATCAGGGAAGAACTAGAGAGACTAAGAACTAGTGAGATTGTTGAACTATTTTGCCAACAATTTATACTGTCTATGTTTAATTACTTAAGGAAAATATAAGCCTTTATTTATAAGGTATGACTTATCAAGTTTTCAGTTCTTTGCCACCAAAAAGCACTTTTACATAGTATAGAGTATTTATGGAGAACAAAATGGTAGAATAGGGTTTCCTGATTAAAGAGTATATACATTTCAACTATAACCATTAATATCAATTTTTCCTTCAAAAATCATACGAATTTGTACCCCACCAAGAGCAAATGAAAATATGTTTTCCCAGTATTAATTAATGCATTCCACAACATTTATTGTATGCCTTATGTTTTATAAATGTGCCCAGCACTGTACTAAATTAAAAAAATTGTAAAATATAAAAATAATATGATGTTGATCATACTGTGCTTTCATGTTTTCAACTATGTTTTCATGACATTATTTTTTTGTCATGCTTTAAACTATACTTTACTGGCAATTTTATTTTTTTCATCATGTATCCAGTAAAGTTCTTAAGTTTAACTTTGGTATTTAATATTTTGTATTGCTTTTGTGGATGAGATCAAAGGCAATAATAGAAAATTTAAATTACTGATTCTAGATCAATCTTCTTGGGATAATGTTTGTTGATACCAATAACTATGTGGTTATGACCCACAGAGCTTCCTGAATCTTAGTTTCCTCAACTGTATTGAGGGAAAAAAAAAGGATGACCATTACAATGAAAATGAGGACTATTATAAGACCTCTAACTATAGAAAGCGTAGAACACTCTAGTGTTATCTAATATTAGCATATGATTTTCAATATATTTTATAGCTAGATTGCATTTGTATAAATAAATATGATTTGGGTATATTAATTTGTATGTGATGCCTTATTTAATTTTGTACCAATTAAACTATCTACAACAGTTTAATTTTGACTAGTATTTCTAAGTATTTAGTTCATCATATTATGTGAAGATAATCATTATTTCTATCCCTTTCCAATATTTATACTCATCTTTAATCAAAGGGAGTTAATTTGGATTTCCAAAACAGTATTATAGTGATTTTTAGAAAGATTTCTAATTGAAAGACTATAATTATTTATTTTAACATTTTTCTTTTATTAGACCCAGTGGTTAAGGCCCTCATAAAATAGTGCAATCTATTTTTCTTCGTCTAATAACCTCATTTTGATCATAAATCAATAATTTTGGCAAATTTTAAAATATTAAATGCCTTTTTCCTGAATATTATGAATTTTCTGAAAATTTTTCCAGAACACAGTCCTCATCCATGTTACTCATTTGGTATCTGATATATGCATCTATTCTCATTCACTCTTTCAGTTTCACTGTAATTTATTTATGCACAGTTTCCATATATGTAAATAATTTCTTCATTATATACAATTATTTACTTTATAATTCTATTTATTGATAAATTATCATTTAAGTCAAATTATTCATTGTGTCAAATTAGTATTCCACTAAAAAATTCTGTCTAGACCTGCATAGTCATCAAATGGGAGATATCTTCTCTCTGAGCTCTGTGTACAAGGAACACATGCATGGAACATTGTCAGTGGAAGCCTCTTCTCATGTCAGATTCCATGCTTTTGTCACTACTGAACATTAAACCAGATAAGGGCTTCCCTGGTGGTTCAGCAAGTTAAGCGCTGCTCTCTGAAGCATCTGTGGCACAGCAGCATGAGTTCAATCCCTTGCCAGGGAGGGCACCCACATGGTGCAGCAGACCTTTCCTACTGCTCCCCTCAGCAGTGTATTTTAGTCGACCTGCCTGGTCAACTTCCCACTCTGTCTCTGGTAAATACTCTCACCTTCTACAACTCTGGCCTGTACCCCAGTTCTTGTATAAATAAAAAAAAATAAACCAGATAAAAATTTAGTAAGATAAAATAATGAATGATAATTTATCATACTATTTCATACATTGGCAATGTTTGTTTAGTTCAGTTAGGTATTCTGATGTCATCTGGGCTACTTCATGTGCCTGTGTTCAATTATTGGGTTAGTTGGGGTTAGTTAAGATGTATAAGAGGGTCTCAGAACTGACAATTCATTTCTTCTCTATGAGTTTTTCTTCTTCCAATATTCTAGCCTGAACCTGCTAAGGTCAGAGTTGCAGGGTTTGGAAAGAGAAGGTTTAATGCCCAATTTCAAGGAATTGGGAAATAGGCTGGATCTTTTCACAGGAGGCTCTGCATAAAGATATATTTAGACAAGTATAATTACAGTTATTTTTTCCAAATCATAAATGTTACTCCATCTCTCACTCCCAAGGGAGTCAAAGTAGATCTGATTTTACAATGAGAATATTTATTTCCTTATATGTAATATAAAGTATTTGAGTCATGTAGAGTTTAATTATAAAATAACTAGCCAAAACTGGTAATTTGAATGTTTCCTTCAAACACTGTTACTTGTTTTACATGTATTCATTTGTGTTTTTCCTTATGTTGGAAACTCCTTACTATAATATCAGTTCAACACCTGAATGCCTGTTTAAATTTAATTTGATTAATCAGTATGACAGACATATAAATACCTTGCCACCTTCAGTATTTGTAAGATTGCACCAGCTCATCTCCAAAAAAGGGTAATAGGATTCATTAACAGGAACAAAGAAAACAGGATATAGTTATGTATACATATATTGATAACTGCATTATAAATATTTGACTCATTCAGTTATGAAGTTCTTAAGTTCCAAGTTCTGCATTTGGCAAGTTGGAGACACAGAGATGATGGTATAAATTCCATTCTAAGTCCAACTTTGAAAGCAGGAAAAGCCTGATATACCAAATCAAGGACAGTAAAACAAAGAAGACAAATCACCCCTTACTCTGCCTTTTTTTTCCTATGTAGCCCTTCAACAAACCAGGTGAGACCAACTCGCATGCAGAGAGCAGTGTGCTCACTGAGTCTGTAGATTTAAGTGTTAATTCTCCCAAAAACACCTCACAGATGCACTCAGAGTAATGCCCATGGTGCAGGAAAGTTGACACATAAAATTAACCATTACAAACCACATTTTGTTGATGCAATGATTGTAGAGAAGACTGTTCTCACCTCCACAACATTTGGAATGATGAGGAGACCTTATTTAACTATCCCTTTTGACTATCCCCTTCCCAGTAATTCCCACTCCACCCAGCACACTTCTGTGTGTTTCTTCTAAAAATCTGGACGACAACTGGCAGTGATAAAGTTGGTTTGAATTTTACTTTTATTTTAAGAACTTTAATTTGTATGCCCTTAGGACATAAACATTCAGAGAAAAGAGTCTATCTTTCATACCAACCTTGATACTAAAAATAAAATAGGATCACCTTTAATCACAAGAATACTTCTATTTTTAATGTACCCCCTTATAATTTGACCTAATTATTAAGAAGAGTGAATATAGGCAGTGAAGTCCTAGAAACTTGCAACATACGTAACAAAAAGCACTCTGAAACAGAAATGGCCAATCGCAAAATCCACAAAATTAATGGCTAAGCTGCCACTGCCACATGTCAAATAAAGCATTTTGAATTTTAAAATATAGTACTTACAGGATGTAGGGGAGGAAAGTGCATGCAGGATGGATAGTTCATACAAAAACTCTAACACAAAAATAGAAATATGGAAAATAAATTTATAGTACTTAGAAAACAAAACCAAATAAAACTTTACTCAGGAGTATGAGAATTTAATTAGAGTCTTTAAAGAGGGAATTCATGACACCGACCAGGTTAAATCTGATTTTCCAAGACCTCTTTGATTATTACTTTTCTATCACACTACTGTGATCCAAAGGAGAAAAACAAATCAAAACACAAGTGTCTAATTTTATATTAATGACTGAGCAACAACTATATGTGCGAGGCAGGTAGTTTCCAGATCTTTGATTTAAGTAAAATTGAAGACAGTTTACTATACTTGTCAATGGGGAGGTCATTAAAATGATTTCTTATGATAAATAACCTTGTTTTTGTTTTTGACACTGAAATCAAAATGGTCAAGTATTGAGTAACATTGCTAGAGAAAAGTTATTTTATTTACATTCAATTATTCATATGAACTTTTCTGTTCATTATTACAGAATTTAGAAATTATTATTCAAATACATAAACTGAGGAGAAAAACACATCAATTTCAATGTGCAGGGTATTTCCAGTAAATATGAACATTATGCAATTACAAATTATTTAAATATGTTATAATGTTTGATCAATTGTTTATGACTAATAATAACTATAAAAATTACCTATTTCAGAAAAGTTATAGACTTTATAAGTAAAGTTCATAAACTTATGGCCATAACCATATAAATACATGGTGTTATGCATGTTTTTAATTTTTTTAAAGAAATAACATTGCATGCAAATATTTATCATACATTTCAGGTGTTCAGCATTGAAAATTAATATATATATATTACATTAAGTTCATCACTGTAAATCCAATTCTGTCCTTAACTATGCAAATATCTCTTTATACCACAATTATCCATAACTCTTACCATTTCCCTTCTGGTAGTCACTCATGGTCTTTTTGTCTAAAAATTTATTTTTGTTTTATTTAGTTTATTCATTTGCTTAGTCTTTATACCACATGTGAGTTAAATCATATGGTATTTGTCATTGCCCATTGGACTTATTTTCCTAACACACTATAACATGCATGTTATTGCAAATTACAAAATTTAATCTTTTTCATGGCTGAGTAGTAATCTATTGTGTATCTGTACCACATTTTTTTAATCCATTTTTTATTGCCATCTGGCACTTAAGTTCTTTTCAGCCCTTTGTTGTTTTAAATAATACTGCAATAATCATGGGGGTATACTGATTTCACAATATAATGTGCATTTCACATTAGGACATAGTGAGTACAAAACAATATAAAATTTAAATACATGGAACTTTGTATCGTATATGGACAAATCTATTCCTATGGGTTTGTAAATATAACTGCAAAAAACAAAACAATAAGTTTAAAGGAAAACAAGGATATCTTTGGGATTTGGGAGTAGGCGATGTATCTTATATATGGGGTAAAAACTATGAATCATTAAAAAGACATTGAACAATTTTACAATTGAGTTCTAAATCTTAAAATACACCAAGAAGTTTATTAAGAAATGTACCTTTTAATTTTTAAATTATTTTACTTATTTTTGTGTAAAAGAACTGGTGTGGTATAGGCCAGATGTGGGGGGGATTAAGAGTCTAAGAGGAACAGCTGGTGTTCTAGGAGAGGTCTGCTGATATTTTTAAAGAAAACTGTAAAGCACATTTATCAGCACCCGAGCAATTAACTTCCTAAGTATTTAGTTGACACTCCAGTCAGAGGTTTGCTGCTTGCTAGTCCCTATCTGTAGCACCTCAGTGATGTTTGCTATTAGCTACTGGACCGTGTCATCACCCTCTTCCCAGATGTCTGAATCTTAATCAGGGACAAGGATGCTCTTCTTTATGTTAAACTCTTCCTGTATATTTTCATCATTCTGATTATGGTAATAATACTACTGACTGTATAGGACATTTAATAAATAATGGTTACAATGGAATATTTTGTGAGGTCTGAATAAGACACTACTGACTGACTTTCCTGAAAATAGTAGTCCATTTGTCTGCTATACCACAGGTTGTAAGGCTTATGAACAGAAGAAATATATTGCTCACAGTTCTGGAGGCTGGAAGTCCTACATGAGGGTGCCAGCATGACCTGGTGATAGTCCTCTTCTGTATCATAGTTTGTACCTTCACAAGATGGAAGGAAGGAGTTAGGGAGTCCTATGGAAGATTATCCACCCAAAGTTCCACCCTCATTACTTAACCATGTCCCAAAGACCCCATCAACTAATACTATCACCTTTGGGTGTTGGAATTTAACATAAAAATGTGGGGTTTTTTTGAGGATCAGGGCATAAATACTCTGATCATAGTTCTGAGATATAAGCAGGAAAAGTAGTTTAATGTTAAGTGAAAATTTAGATGTAAGGTAATATTTATTGTCTTCCAAAATTTTTTATTATTATAACCTCACATTCGGAAGCCCACTTTGATTCCATATGTTATTATTAGACATAATATATTCTTGTAAACCCAGATATGTCTAGCTTTATAAAGCATTTTGGCAAATTATCATATCAAACATAGTAAATATTTATCTCAAGACGACAGTTCTATAAAGACTAACAATAACTTCTAACCAGATATGTTAACTATCTTCTAAAACAATTTGACTGTGAGGAAAACAATTAGAGCATTGCATCTCAGGCATATTATATCCACCAAATATCACTTAAATATTTATGCAATATAAATTATTTTGATTATGTTCATAACTGTAGTAATTATTATCCTAATTTTGATTGGTCTGTTTATAATAGTCATGATGAATCAGTAATCAATGAGCCTTTGCATAATTGACATCATATTACATACTACATAATATAGAAAATGAAGACTATTAACTATTTTCTTTAAAATTTCAAAATCTACAGATGTTTCATCCTTAGATTTTTAAGTTGATTGAAGTAAACCAAATGCTTTTATATCTACTATTAATTATACATTTTTTCTACATGTTTAGCAAATTTCCTCCTAATAACTTAAATCTAATTATAGTATTTTGAGAACCAGCATCAAAATTCTGCTTTTCATATGCATTTATATGAGTTGTAAGTCTGTGGATTTCATTTTATAAAACAAATAAAACAACAGTAAATAAGAAAGTTATAACAAAACATAGTGGATTAGCAGCTTTATTTTTTAGAATAGATCTAGTAGGAAATTAAATTTTATGAGAAAATTACCAAAAATGATTCTGGTAATTATTCAGTATATAAATTTTCTTCTATATCACTTCTAGGACAGGCAGATAGATATATCAAATATAGGCCATTTTTCTTGGTTAAGCAAAGATCCATTATAATCACGTTTTATTTATTTATACTTCACTCCTATTTCAAATTTCTCACTGAATTTGTCCTTTCCTTTCATGACAGGGATTATTATCAAAATTTCTTGAACCTTGCTCTAATGTATAATATGAAAGTTTTTGAGATCTTCAGTATATTTTAAACATTTAAAAATTCACCATGCAAATAAAATTATGATGATGATAAAATGTTTGGCATACACATCAACCTCAAGTCCTAATGGACATGAGAATTTAATGGAGATGGTGGAGCATATGCATCCTCAACTGGCATGAGAGGAAAATTGCAAAAAAAAGTTACACTTGATTGAAATCACTTGGCAGAAATATTCTCTTATGTGATCCAAAAGCGTAATGTCTAATATTATGCTGGCTAGATTTTGGAAACAAATGTACTTAACTGGCACTTATGTATAATATTTCAGATATTGCTACAGATGAAGCCTTTATGAGTGATTATCTGTTTAGACTAAAATGCAGACAAATATATTGCCTAGCAGAGCCCTGCTCTTCACTTCTGAATGTTATGCCAAATTAAAACATTGCTACTGACACCTCATGAAAGCAATTGAAAGGAAAAAAAAACACATAGAAATTATCTGCAAAAAAATGTTATATTGCATTCCTATGACTGAACACTTAAAATTCACATTATGAATAAGAAAGTAAAGGCAACACTAATTAATTTTACTGTTTTTCTGTGTGTTAAGAGGCTAAGATGGAACAAGCTTAGCAATTTCTTAAAATAAGTAAACTGATAAAAAATCACAATATTTATGTTAAAATAATCAATAACTTATGATGTTGGGGAGGTTCATTATTTTTTTATGTTCATGTAATATTTGTGTAGTATGTATATCAAGATGCTATTTGCCTGAACACACCATGAAGAGGTGAAATATTTTTCTGCCTAATATACTTAGCATGTTCTACATACTTGTTAAACATCCTGCTATGTAAATATCATTCAGTTTTAACATGCATTATTAGCCTCAAATAACCTTTTGAAGTTTCTGAGGTCCTAAGTAATAAAATTCTCAGTTAAACAGCTGTCGACAGTACTTCTTAATGTAAATATCAGATTCGATACTTTTTGCAGGAGGTGTGGGAACTTGTGCTAGTAAACCACTATTTACTGAAAGTGTGCTATACCTCACATATTCAATTATACATGACACTCATGTATTGCTTCATTAATAGTTACAAAAACCTTGGTAAGATATGTTTTCAAATTATATCTAAAAATCTGAGACTTGGAGTTGTTGAGTGATTTGTCTTTTTTAAAATAAGTTCTTTTATTTAGATGACCAAATTTTCTAACTCCAAAACTTGTTATAAGAAGACCATAACAATTTATGATATAATCAAGATCAGCATTAAAGGAATTGTGCTATTTAAAGAAAGAAAAATAAGCATTGAAAGCAAAGTTACCAATTAACAGCAAAACAAAGGATTTCTGCCTGAGATATGTTATTACACAGAAAAGTTTAACAGGATTAAAAATTACATGATGCGATAATATAACTTGTGTATATGTCTTTACCATTCTAAATGTCATACTATAAAAATCATTTTTTAATTTATATGATAGAATGTGTATAAAGCAAAATTCCTACTAGAAGCCATCACTGTGATTCTGTAGCCTTTTCAAAATATCAATCCTTCTTTCCTTGCTCCTGGGAATATGGTTATAAGTAAACTAGTAGTACCCATTATAAGAAAGACTTTTATAGAGCTTAAAACTAATTTAATGAACAGGGATGGGTAGACCATACTAATTTGTCAGAACTAACAATAAAATATGTAAAAGCCCAATAAGGGTGTGAAGGATTTTAGTATCTCTACTGAAATACAAAGACAGAAAGAATACATTGATAGGAGACTATTCTCCATAGATCTCCTGCATTGCTGACTACTCTGTGAGCAAGAACACTTTTTTATTTCTTTCTCTTTTTTTTATGATTTTATTTATTTATTCATACAAGAACTGGGGTACAGACCAGAGGTGTGGCAGGGAAGGATGATAGGATTCACCAGAGACAGTTAGAGAGCAAAACAGGCAGATTGACTGAAATACACTGGTGAGGGGAGCAGTGGGCAAGGCAGGAAAGATCTGCTGCACCATGTGGGTCAGCTCCCTGACCAGGGATCAAACTCATGCTGTAGTAGCTGTGGATGCTTCATAATGTGGTGCTTAACCCCTTGTGCCACCACAGAGGCTCTTGTTTCTTTTTTTTTTTTTCCTAGTCTGTTCCAACATTATTTATATAGCAAATAATTTTGAAGGGGAGAGATAATATCCCTCCTGAGAAAAGGGCAAGTTTGTTTGCAAACCTGGAAGATAGAGACAGTGTTTCCTTCTGAAACCAAGGCCTTAGAATTATATTAAGTTCCACAGGAGCTTGGGTCCTCTCCAGTTACAATTTACTGCATGGCCAGCTATGTTCTGGCCTTTCTTCCATAGGCATTTGGGAATTCAGGCATGGAGAGCTATTTAATTTTTTTCTCACTGTCATAACAGAATACCAGAGACTGTGAAATTTATAAACAACAGAAATGTATTTCTCACAGTTTTGGAGACTAAATTCAAGATCAAAGCACCAGAAGTGTCACTGGTGAGAAACCACTTCCTGGTTCACTATCTCTCGTCACTTTCACAAGTGGAGAAACTAGGGTCACATCTCTCTGCTGTCTTCTCAGCAGGTACTAATCCCATTGATGAAGGTTTAGTCCTTGTGACCTAATCACCTCCCAAAGATCTCACCTCCCAATATAATCACACTAGGAATTAGGTTTCAGCATATTAACTTTGAGTTGACATGAATATTCATTCTATAGCAAGAATTAATGTCAGAATAATGATACCCTGGCAACTGCTATTTCTGAGAGTAATAAAATGTATTTGTTCTAGGAGTTTCATGTCTTTCGTCATCATCTATGATACTGTGATTGACTAATCTATTAGTCTTCCTGTTATTTAAATTCAATATATTTCATAATTTTTTCTTGTTTGGGGTAGAAAGATAAGACAATGAAAGAAACAAGACTTTCTAAAAATTAAGAATCAAAGACCCATAACTGATTAGCAAAATATGCAGAAAACCTATGGGATTTAGTAGTCAATGTGGTGACTAAGTTGAACGTTCAACTAAGCAATAAATAATCTCCATTTTATTGCCTGTTTATAGATACCAGGAGGAAATTCAGTGATTGTTTATGCCTTGGTTCCTGCTAACTGTCCTCTGGCTTTTGCAAACTGTTGGCAAACTTCCTTCTTAATGTGCTTGTTAGTATCCAGTTTGTACCATTATAACACAGAGACATATAGCAGATAAACAGAAGATTATAGATTTTTTTTCCAGACAAAAGTTACAGAAATACACATCTCCACTGTGTAGGAAAGAAGGGAAATTTGATGGGGTGAGTGGAGAGTAGGGAAAAAGAGTCAACTCTTCTGCCCACCTGTGACTATGCAGGTGCTTCTCTTTTTATTTCTTCTTTTTCTAATAAAACTGTCCCTCTAAACTGTAAGAATAAAAGGAAGGAAACTCACAACTATTATGGACGTAATATGTAAATTGTTAGAACTGTGATCTACTTAAGACCTTACTACATGGGTAAGAGATGAGGCCATCTAATGTTTGTTAAGAAAGGATGGCATCAACTATACTGTCTTATGGCCCTACTCATGCTATATCTGTCATGTCAACCTGCATTAATTTGGAGATTGCAAGCCAAGATCTCCTCCTCTTTGGAACAAAGGAGTTTTTGTGCTCTCGGGGAATTTTTCTTGAAACAGATACACTCACAAGGAAATTACAGAAAAAGAATTGACTGTAATTCTAGCTCTTATTGCACTGAATTGGATTTTCAGTGCTAATAAAAGTGACCCAATGGAAAATGAAAAAGTAATAAAAAAGAAGTATAAATAAATTCTTGTTGTCATATAAAAACTCTATTGCCCCTTATATTGAAAATGCATGAGAATTTAATAGATACCATCTTGGGAATCAAGTGACAGATGTTTCATATTAAGAAATATTCCTTAAAAATAATTGCTACTCTGTGAGTGGAATTCAGTCAAGTGGCAGATCTCACAACTTTAGCCCTAAAATATGGTGCTTAGTAACTGGGTTCTCAATGTTATATAAATGGTGTCAGTAATGACAATCCTTTCAACATATGAAAAGTTTGGGGTAGATGACGATAGATTAAAATTTCATTTAGTTGAGCAATAATCAATTGCCAAAATATTGGAAATAAAAAATGAATGTATGTGTTTAATGAAATGGAATCAGTCTCTCCTGTGCTACTAATTTCTCCTTCCTTCCTAATGTCATTAACTGTTTAAAAAAAAAAAGTAGGAAGGAAGGAAAGGAGAAAAAGTGGAGGGAGAGATAGGACCATGACTTCACTGTTCCTATGATGGACCTAAAGTGATATGAATCCATTCAATTTAGCATGTGGGAAACTTCAGAAAGGTGAGACACTTAGGCTTTTGTGAATCTGTAGAATGTGGGTATCCAAGTCATCAACTTATTCAGTCTTGTAGAGGAAGGAGAAATTCAGATTTAACTGATGAATTGTGAATGAGGTTTACAGTGGGAAATAGGAACTAACATGACCTTGTGGTGGTGCCCTTTGGGCTAAATCAGTCGTATTTTTACCCATTTTTACTACTGCGTGTATAGTTTTACTTGCTTTCTCTCTGGGAGTATTAAAGAATAGAAAGAATTTTCTTGATCAGGAGGAACTCATATATATAAGTGCTAATGGGTCGTGTGAATAGCTCCACATTGCAATCCACCTCCCACTTCACTTTCAGGCAGTCCAGCACGGACAATGTATAATCCTTTGGGGAACAGAAAACCACAACCTTGAATGAGAACTTAAACTCCATCTATGTGGTAAAATAACATGACATCTCAATATAGAAGCCCTGTGTGACAGGCAAGAGCCAAATGAAGTGGAGATTTAATTTCAGTGTCAATGTTTTACTTCTGTATTTTCCAGGTATTAGGGCTATGCATGAATCCATTGCACAAACTGGTGGCACTTGATATGTAGGCTGGCACATTTCCAAACTCCCTTTTTCACTCTACTGGCACCTACAGACCATAATCAATTTAAATTCCTATGGCAAAGCTTCCATTATACATTCACAGTACTCTCCTAGGAAGACATAAACCTTCTTGCCTCCTGACCCTTGGGTGCTCAAAGTTTTCACTAATTAAATGATGTCCTATTATTTGGCACATCATAAACATCCATATCAGCAGCTCTGACTACCCTATCTCACCTCCACTAGCAGACATAGCTGAAAATACCTGACAAAATTTAGGAATGGCTCACCAAATAAAGTTTAGGGCTTGTGTGGACAGGTCACCTTATCAATCCCTTTGGCAATCAAGAAAGAAAAATCACTACCTTTTCAGATCCTACAAGGTTCTTAATGGATACCGGTTAGTATATGCTTTATTTTTACATTCTACAAGATACTTTCTATCAGTGAAACCACAAATCAGCATCCTTTGAATGGGGCCCAAACCAACAGGCTGTATTATAATCTGTTCAGCAAGCTGTGACATACTCTATTTTGGGAACCTATAACCCCAAAACAATTCTATACATGTAAGATGCTAGAAGATTCCAAATATAACTCTAGCTTTACAGTTGTATACAGTTAGTAAAATTACAAGGGAAAGTAGGGAAATAATTTATAAAACTTTTATTATAACTATTTATTTTAATTGCTTTGAATATTTTCTATATTCATTAACCGATTTGAGATAAGTACTTTAGTGAAGATAATTTATCCAGACTGGAGAAGAGACTTTGTAGGACCTGTCATGCCAAGGTTCTTTCCTTTTAAAATTTGCTCTTAGATTACATGCCTTTTCACTCTGCTTACCTTCTGATTTGATGGGGAAATGTTTTAGACTCTGGAAAACCTGAGAACAAGAAAAATTCTTGGTGCATCCAAAACTGTTCTTACCATCAATTTATTTTATAATCTAGACAAAACTACAATGCCAGTTTCCTGGTTATAGTTTGGTCCTGCTTATCACTGTGAACTATTAAATTTTGAAGAAGATAATTTATGTATTAAAACCAATATTTAGTGTTGATAGTCTGAACTATAGTTTTGATCATGGATCCTCAAATGAGTACTTTAAATGCGCTGGCTGGAAGAAGGAAAAATTCATGGTATTTTCTGACCCACTTCCTCTATGAGATAAATAACTGAAAATCAGTAAGAAAGAAACCTGCTGTGTGACTAACAAGTAATAGGGACTTGAAAAGGAGCTCTAAAAATGAAGTTCTAATATCCATTTTAAACACTTAATTGTAATATTATCTATACTTTTGAAAGCTATTTTAAGATAGCTTTTCATGATCTTCCATATAGCCTTTTGTTATCTTCCAAAACTAAACAGAAGCCATACAGTTGAAGAATATGACAATTGAGTAGAAGGGAAAATCTTGATCCAGCACAAAGTGATTGAGGAAATACAAAATAAATAAATGGACTAGGATATGACCTAGATTTTCCAATTCCTCAAACTACTTTTATTTTACAAAATTATTGTTTTTATTTGTGCACATAAATTGAAAAATGTACATATTCAAAATATGTATCAAAATATAATTATTCATTTACTTATTTAATTTTAGAGATTTAGTTTGTTTTATTAAATAATTCATGAATAGAATTGGGCAGCATCTTTTCTAGATATTGCAACAGTTTACAAAAGTATAGAGGATATTTATACATAGAAAGAAGTTGGGATAAGGTTATCAGTGAAAGATCATTTCATATAAAGCTCCCTTCCCTCCCTCAGGGAAACAAATGAGGACTTATCAGGCAGATTCTCCCTTTGGTCTTGCTTAAGAAACTGCTGATTGCTTGAGGAGTGCACTGTTAGTCTGAAGGATGCCAAGAATGATGCCCTTTAAGGCCTGTTTTTCCTGGTTTTTTGTTTTGTTTTTTAAAATATTTATTTATGCATACAAGAACTGGGATACAGGCCAGAGCTGTGGGGGGTGAGAAGATTCACCAGAGACAGAGCAGGGATAACAGGCAGATGAACAGAAGAAGTACACTGCTGAGGGGAGCAGCCGGCACAGCAGGAGAGGTCTGCCGCGCCATGTGGGTCCCCACCCTGGCCGGCAGCAGGGATCGAACTCATGCTGCAGTGGCTGCGGTTTGCAGCAGGGATCGAACTCATGCTGCAGTGGCTGCAGTTTGCTTCATAGTGCCTTGCTTAACCCTCTGCGCCACCAGGGAGGCCCTGTTTTTCCTGTTTTTAAAAAGTTTCCCTCTTGATATTTTTACCTACATAGAGCCTAACAGAGTTTTAATTAAACTATAAGGCATCAGCACCAAATCCAGCTATCTCATTTTACACTTTTTACTGATCTTCTGTGTGTTTCATAGGTCATTTAAATCAGGATTTCATGTTCACCTTCTTTAAGTTGGTCCTTTGTCTCCTTTTCTGAGGTTTCCATCTCAGGGAGATCTTTAGGCTGGTGGTAAGAGACTGCAAGTATGTATGTACAGCTTTTGAGAGAATACAGTGTGCAAGGGTGACAATTCAAACTATAAACAGAGTAATTCCAAATGTATGACAGATGCTTCAGAGCCAGGATCCCCCAGATCCAAGCCAGTTAAGGGAACATCCCACTTAAGGAGTCACCATTTCAAGCAAATGGCTTACTCAGTGACCTGTGTAAATAACTGGGTTTCAACATTTCCAGAAGTGTTAATCCAGGTATAGCACATGGTGAAGTTTATGCCATAAATACCTCTCTGCTTAGCTAAAAGACAAAGTCTATAATCATTTTATAGTTATTAAAAGATGTTATATTTTGAGGAATATCTTATTTCAAATAAATTCCTACCTCTTCAAAAAAAAAGTCTTCCCTTCAAATGTATAAGAAATAATTATACTATTTCTGAATTAAGGTATTTAATTTTATACTAACATCAGTTTCTTAAAGAAAAAATTCTTCCTATTTAATATCAGGATTTTACCAAATTTTAAAACTCTGCCAAAATATTAATATCTTATGTACATAAACCTACTATCTACTTTGTTATTTGAGGAATAAAATAGAAATTGTACACTGCCATTGGGAATAGTTACTGCTCTTAATTGAAATAAGTAAAAATACCAAATGAGCAGATAGTATAGAGTTACATAATTCAAGGTTTTCTCAGACATGACTATGGTTATGACTGTTCTAGAAACCATAAGAAAAGGGAGATTCTGTTTAGTAGGTCAGGACTGATGCCTGGTATTTGCATTTCTAATAAGCTTCCAGATAATTCTAGAACACTGGTCACATACCATGTCCCTCTATCATCTTCTCATCTTCTAGGAAATTAAATAACAGGCAAATCTTTTTTTCTTTTCTTTTTTTTTTTAAGTCTTCTCAGGCAAGAGAACACTTTAGGGCCATGGGAACCCTACATTATCCTGCTCCAGATTAGGTAATTTAATAAGCTAAGGAAAGTCCTTAGCCATAAGCCTTCAGAGTCTCCAAGAGATAATTCTCATCCAAAACTCAGATGTATTTTAATTCAAAGCAGTGTTATTGCTGTCTAAGCCTTTTCTTCTGCAAAGAACTGCCAGTACCCAAAAGGTGCAACTACTTTGTTTTCAGCAGTGGTATATCACTTGTGTCAGGGGCAGATTTATTAAAAGTTACATGGTTTTAAAGAAGTTACAAAAGTCTAAGAAAATAGTGTTTGAGAATGTAGAAAAGATTGGTTGTTTCAGCAGTTCTCATTTTCGAAAATGGGCTATGGGATTAACTACGCCATCCTCTTTGCTTCCTTCAGTGCTGATTGTCCACACATCAAATGCATAGATTTTGTTGGCTGAGATTTGACTTCTGGAAACCCAGAATTCTCAATTACTCCATGCATATTCTTTTCTAGAAGAGTACAGCTTATCAGAATAATGAAAGCTTCTTAAAAATTGCACTGCCATTCATGAGTTTTTGCTCTTTTGAATCATTCAAAGCTCCAGTTCATGTATTAATACATTTCAATCCTGAAGTACACTGTATATGAACAAGCTGAAATTTTCAAGTGCACGCGTTCTGTCTTGAAATAGGAATTCAATTCATTCCTTTTGCTTGTTTATTTTTCTGATGGCACTCAGTGTACTGCTTATAGACATTGTGGGTACTCAATAAATAGTAATGGACATACTGAGAGCTTAAGTTCAAACTTTATGACTGATCTATTATAAATCTGATATTTCACTGCTCAGTTTTCACAGGGTTCAATGCTTAAGGGAGTATGAAAAGAAACAGCTGCATCTCTATTACAACACAACCAGTTGCTGAAATCATTGAATAGGTGGTTGATGGACCCAGTGGCAATTCTGGAACAAGTTTAAGGCTTAAATTATGTTAGGTCACTTTCTGAGCTTGATGTTCCCCATTTGGTGTAAGCATCTGATAATGTCATTTTGTCATAAACCATGTTCTGAAGTCATTCTCTAGAGATAAATTTGATGTTAATGTATTTAGTCAAACAAAGAACAGAATTTACATGCTTCAATCATTTTTGATTTTTCATGTAGTCCATTATCCCTTACCTCCAATACTTTAAAATCCGAATGCAAATTTTAATTGCATTCTTTTACATATATGTTGCATATGCACATGTGTATATATGTATATACTATATACAGTGTTTATGTAGTATATATGTGGTAAAACATGTATGCTATACATATATAAGTTCTCCCTCCATTATATATTATATATTATACATAACAAGTTATACTATGAATGAGATATACTACAAATAATATAACACTTAGCAAATTTTCTCTTCAGTCCTAGTTTGTATCTATTTCATGTCATATACTTACTCCTTGCCATTAATTACAAAGCTGAAAATGTGCAATCATTGTAAATACCATGAAAACTGGGTCATATAGTCAAAATGACTTTAAAGTTTTATAACTTTCGCAGTGTGTATACAAAATGTGATTTTTTATTAAACTAATATATATGTCTGATAAAACACTTTAAATAAGTGAAAAAAGTATTTGAGACAAAATAAAACCTGTATTTTTACTGCCTGTTGATAAGTTTTGTTAGAATATTATTTCCTTTTTTCCTATACTATTCAACCAGATGTATAAATACAGATATTGAAAATTGAAAATACATACTATCTATATAGTTATTGAATCATGAAATGATTTTTTAACATGACAGCATGGCGTGGACATTATTTGTCATATTGTTTATATGATATTTTCTCATTAAAATGAAGAATGCATCAATAAGTATTATATTTTTTGCCATTCCAATTATTCACATGCATTTACTGCTTAACTTATACATTAGCTATTTTAGATACTTAGAATTTGGATTTTTTTTGATATAATGAATACTGCAAAATATAATTCCAGGGAAATCCATTAATTTCATGCTTACACTACCATTTAATTAGAGTGCTTCTTTCAACACACCATAATAAACATTAAACATTAAGTAGTTATTTTTGTCTAAATGTTTGATAATTCTTCATTATCACATTTTTTCTCTATTTAGATTTTTTAAAAAATGTTTTAATTGTTTTTTGTTGTTTTATGGGCATTTTATATACTTCGAATATTCTTTTTATTTTTTTTAGGTTTTATTTTTATTTATGCATAGAAGAACTGGGGTGTAGGCTAGAAGTGTAAGGGGTGAGAGGATTCATCAAAGACACAGTGAGGAGCAAGAGCAGATGAATCTACTGAAATACACTGCTGAGAGGAGCAGCAGGTGAGACAGGAGAGGTCTGCTGTGCCATGTGTGGGTTAGCGTCCTAGCCAGGCATGGAATTCATGCTACACTGGTTGGCAATAGCTTGATATAGCTGAGACATTAACCCCTGGACCACCAGGGAAGCCCTAAATATTAATTCTTGTCACACCTGTGATGTGCAGATATCTTCTCCGAGTCAGTAAGATGCCTTTTTATTTCTGTGGGTTTTTTTTTAGATATTCATAACCTTTTTAGTTTGATGTAATTCCACTTGTTTATATTTGTTTATGTTTCTCTGACCTGTGGTTATGCAACCTGAAAAATACTTCTTTGTCTTCATGTCCATTAGCATATCATCAGTGCTATTTTTAACTATTTTATGGTTTTAGGTCTTCTATCCATTTTGAATTATTTTTTGTGTATAGATTTAAATATGGATCTAGTTTCATTTTATTTGTGTATGTCTGTCCTTTTTCCCAAATACCATTAGTAAAAATAGCTTTCATTTCTCCATTGTATGGTTGTGGCTCCTTTGTCAAAGACTATCTGTATTTCTCTAGGTTTATTTTTAGACTCATGTCTGTTTCATTGTTCTATACTTCTGTATTTGTTTCAATAAGGATTTTCAAATTATCATTGTTTTGTATTACAGTTTGAAATCAGGGAATTAGATACCTCAATTTCTTTTTTGTTTCTGGATTTTTTTGCTATTTGGAGTCTGTGTGGCTCCATATACATTTTTTTTTAAAGATTTATTTATTTATGCATACAAGAGCCGGGGTACAGGCCAGAGTCACGGGAGGTGAGAGGATTCACCAGAGTGGGGAGCAGGACAGGCAAACTGACAGAAACACACTGCCGAGGGCAGCAGCGGGTGAGGCAAGAGAGATCTGCTGCACCATGTGGGTCCCCTCCCTGGCCTGCGGCAGCAGGGATCCAACTCCTGCTTCAGTGGCTGCGGTTTGCTTCATAGTGTGTTGCTTAACCCACTGCACCAGCAGGGAGGCCCCTCCATATACTTTTTAAATTGTATGTTCAATTTCCATTTGAAAAGTCACTGGTATTTTAATAGGTTTTGCATTGAATCTATGAATTGCCTTAGGTAATATGGCCATTTTAACCATAGTTATTTTTCCAATGTATGAAAAAGAAATATTTTCCGGGAAGCCCAGTTATTCTATGTTCACACTAGCATTTAATTTGATTGCTTCTTTTAACACACAATAATTAACATTAAATATTAAGTAGTTATTTTTATTCTTTATGTTTGCTAATTTTCTTTAGTTATCACCTTTCTATTTACATTTTTACATACTTTTTTTGTTGTTGTGTGAGCATTCATTTATTTTGATATGTAAAGTTCTTTAAATATCTGTTAAGTTTAGTTCATTTGGTCCAATACTTCATTTAATGACTTTATTTACTTGTTAACATTCTGTCTGGATAATCTTTCCCTCAGTTTAAGTGAGGTGTTGATTTTCCTCATTATTAATTATTAATATATATGGATACAGTGTTACACTCTTTTGATTGTGTCATACCTGCTTCAATTCTGCATTCTATTTTGATTTATGTTCAATTATTTCATTGTTGGTGATTATTGGACCCATACTTTAACTTATCTAATTTTCTCTCATTCTTTATTATTAGATTAAATTTCCCTCACCTCCATTTCTTTGTGATTTAAATAATGGTGAAACGCTGAAATTATACTTTCCTAATCACATATATATTTTCTCTATAAAATACCTGTGAGTATTTTCCATGAGTTCTCTCTGTCATAGCCTCAGAGATATTTATTAGAATTTTAATTATTGGAGAAAGATTGAATACTGTATTTTATTTTATAAGGCTAAAATGCTGCCTAAGAAATTGCTCCTCATTATTCAGAATTCTGATTGCCCTTAACATAAAGTATGACTACATTTAAATACATACATTTTTAATCTTGCAGTCACAAATCCATGTGCATAGGTTTCCACTGACGTGTACACATAGATCTTGTGTATAATTTCAATCATTTTCTGGTGCTCATCCATTAATCCCAGAAAAGATTCTGAACTATGGGTTTTTAATTAGGCAAAACAGTCTGGAAAAAGACTATAAAATGTTACAGAATACAAAAACAGGTCAATTCTATTTGTTTATACAGTCCATTAAATTAGGCAATCTGAAATGTTAATTCATTTAGGATAATGCCTTTTACACATATTTTTTCTTTGCTCCAACTCTTAATAGATGAATATGTAATTAATCTGTATTCATGTTTTCACAACTTTTTGGCATATATTGCTATGTTATTCTCCAAAATTTGACATAGGGAAGTATGTTTCACATCTCAGATGCTAAAACACTCATAATAAAAATATTCCTTAAATTTTTTGCAAAGTGTAGAGATAAAACTCTATAGATATATATGGTAAAATTAATATATTGTGTGCCACAAGCATCAATATAATAATGGGCAAATGAACAGATGCATTAGCATGGCCTTTACCATTACCTAGCAAAACATTACATTTCCTTAAAGTTCTGCTATTATACTGGTTCTTTATTATGCACATCTTGAAACAACATTTCCTATACAAAAGGATGGAGTTAGTGTAAAAGTTACCATTTTCTACCACTGGTAGTCTGTTTGAAAAAATTCAGTGTCACTTCTCTATAAAAGTACATATTTTGTCTTTTACACTGACAACTGACATGAGAGATTTTTTTATTTGATCCAGAGTAAATTTTTATTCTTTTTACAAAACAATAAAAGCTTTTTACTTAATTATGGGATTGAGTCATACAATGTTATTCAAGTTCCAACTCAGAATGCTCTAAAATAGGCATAATTATTCTTACTCAGAGTAGTATGTGTGGGATTAGGAATACTTGTATTGCACTTAATACTAAAAAAAAAAAAAAAAAGGTCTTGTTTGAAAGAACATAGCTGTTACATTCTTTTCTGACTATTTATGGAAAATTGAGATAAAAATATCAAAAAAAATTTAAACCTTCAGAAACACTTGCTAAGTAGGATGCAGATGTTTAACTCTAAATTGTACATCTGACTTGTCAGTAAGTAAATTATGTTCACATTCCTTTTCCAAGCTTTATTTTTCTTCTTTATAATAGGGACTTGAATTAACTATTTTCTAAAAACTCTTTATATTTTTAATATGTAATGAAGTAATTAAAAATAAGAAAAAAATCTGAAGGTTGTTCATTCCTATCACCAAGAATATTGTATATTTCTCTCACTTTCCATTTGATATGATTCAAGTCTCAAACGAAGAAAAGGGGAACATACAACTGTCATGTTTAAGATCTTAAGGAAAAAATGTAGTAATTCTGACTATACAAAAGGTAAACAAATGGTTGCTCATGATCAACACAACCTCAGTTTTCTCATGCTTTCTGAGAATTGGAACAGAAATCAGTTCTTAGAACATAGATGAACTCTGACTTACCTCACAACACCCATCTATGAAGTCCCAGTCTGGCACCAATCATCTGCAGGTGATTTTAGAAACTTTCAAAAAACTCTTAAGCCAACAACTTATTGCTGTTTTTGGAATTTCTTGAAGGGTCAGTGCTCCTTGTGGAAGGGCTTTCTTCTAGTTATTATCACTACAAATATGAGCAATATTTTCTATAACTAGCCTTTATAACTATCTTATTTTTTTAAAATTTATGTACCATTGGTTTAGAATATTTTATAAGTTTCTGGAGCATAACTTCACACTTTGAAAAAAGTACACACATACCACACCCACTATTAAAAGTCTAGTTACCATTTACTACTATCCCGTTGATGCCCTTTTCCCACACCCCTTCCCTTTCTGTCTGGTGCCCAGTTTTATTGTGAAAATCAAAAGTTGGTTTTGTTTTGGTTGGTTGGTTTTTCTTTTCCCCAGTGTATTCCACATGTGAAAGAAAACATCTGGTATTTATCTTTCTCCTTCTGACATTTCACTTAAAATAATCACTTCAAGCTCCATCCATGTTTATCACAAATAGCAAGATTTCTTATTTTCTAAAAGCTGTATCATGATCTGTGATCTACATATTCTTTATCTGATCATCATTTTATGGTACTTAAGTTGTTTTCTTTATTGCAAATAATACTGCAATGAACATAGGGGTGCATATAGTTTTGAATTAGTATTTCATGTTGTTCAGATAGATTTTTCTCCTCTTTCAGTAATCTACCAGCACTCTAAACACACTTGGACAGTTTTCAATTTCTCTAAAGGATAGGGCTCCTGCTTATGAAACAGCTTCCTTCTGTGGTCATTTCCTCTGACTAATAAGATTGATTACTTCTCAGCCTTTATGATTTAACTTTGTCTGATTTCATTTTTAAATATTTTACTAATCCATCAGGTAGTTCTGACTACCAACTATTTCCCAAACCTGTCCACTTCTCATTTTCTCCAGTATTATACTAATCAAACGAGCCTCATTTCTCTAAGTCTACTAAAAATTTCACTGTTTTGATTTTGTACCTGAGAAAGAGGATTGTACCTCTTATAGCAATGTGGCTGTTGTTTGTTTAAATAAAGATCTGGTTATATTATTCTATTGCTTTAAATCTTTGATTTTCACTGCATGTATACTACTATCCAAACATTTTATATCATTCCTCTGGTCATACATCATTTGGTCCCTGTACAAATCTTCCTTCACTCCAGTTAAAGAACCTCAGTGACCCTGGAAAACAACAGAATCTTTCAAACTTAGAACTATTGTACCTTCTTTTTCTGACTGCCAGTAATAGTCCTCCAGAGTGTCACAATCTGGCTTGTCCTTATTAATAGGGCTGTTTGTCACTTGTTATTTCCTCAGAGAACTTCCCAGAAGGCACCATTTAAAATACTCTCCTTAATGCACCACCAAGCCCATTTCAACTTTATGTTTTATATGTTTCATAATGAACAACCTACAATTTTACCATTTATTTTGTCTTATTATTGTCTACTTTTCCCTACTGGGCCTTTCATTTGTCAGGGCACTTCTTTGTTTGTGAAGGGCCTTTACAAATTTAACAGCAAAATTATTCACTTATTCAAAAATATTTTTTAAATTTATGGAAAATAGGACAATTAGTAACTTTTTTTTAAAAAAGAGGATTCATCGCTTTGAAAACTTAAGTCTCTACCTTAAGCAAAGTACTAAAAGTATAAATACTATAATATTTCTTTCATTGATGATGCACCTAATAAATTCTAGGTTTATAATAAATTATGTCAAATATATCACATAGAAATTGTCTACTCTGCCCAGAGCAGTATGATACATTCAGTTTTCCTTTGTTCTTAATTAGCTAGTCAATTTATGAGTGAAAGAGCTTTAAAATGAATAATGCTTTAGAAAAATCAAAGATTATTATAATTGAATACAATTCACAATTATTAGTAAAAATATGCTTAGGTATCATACTGAATGAGAATAATTGACTGAAATTAAGTAGTGCTTCTTTTCATGATTTCTACATTGATTATAATAAAAATGATTTTGTAAACAAACACTTTATGTGTATATCACAATAAGTAACAAAATAAAAGAATAACAGTTTAAAATTAGCTACTTTAGAAATAAAAAAGAAGCTAAAATATATTTTAAAAGGCTTTTAATGAAATAAAACACATACTTTACTGTGAATGGGACTATGTAGTGCATTTTCACAACTGAGATTTAAACTAAATTACATGCTTTTTGTTAAGTAATTTTTTGGATGGTTTTTCACCTGTGGAGCAAATAAATAGCAAGATGTTCTTGCTACTACTATGTTTCATCTTTTTTTTTTTTTTGATAAATACATATAAGCTTCCTTTTTGCATAAAAATCAGTGAAGAATTGTCTGTAAATAAACTGTTTTCATAGTCTATAATACTTTTATTTGTTTCTTTAAAAGAGTTGCCTTTCCAACTTTACAAATTGTGACAAAATATAAAAATCATATAGGCATTGTAAAATTCTAGCATTCTTTTTGACAAATTAGTGTTTCATGATTCCCTTTAGTTAAGAGAGAAAATACACCATGTTATGTACCAATCAATATTTTTTAATTATTAAAATCACCATTAAATAATATTATTATCATTGGATCCCTAGCATATTTTACATATAAATAAGCAGATTATATTTTGTGATATCAAAATATGTACAATAAAGACATGACTACTTCTGTTTATTTTTATTAAATATATAATGCATATTTTAAAAAAATTATATTTTCCCTTTAATTTATATATATTGGACATCAATTGTAATCCCCATGTATTCCCCATCACCGTATCACCAGTGCACCGTCACCTCAGTCCTCCGTGCTCCCATCTTCCCTCAACCCTTCTCTTCCCCCCTCCCCACCAAGTGTCCCCAGTCTGTCCTTGTCTCCTCATTTTTGGTTTTTGTGTCTTTATTGTTATTATTATTATTATATTATTGTTCCTATTCCTTTCCTTGATCCTTATTTGGTTCCCTTATATTCCTCCTAGGGGAGGAACCATCTGGTATTTTTCTTTTGCCTTCTGACTTATTTTGCTGAGCATAATCCTTTCCAGTTTCATCCATGTTCCTATGAATGCATCTAGTTTTTCTTTTTTTGATTGCTGAGTAGTATTCCATTGTGTATATGTACCACAGCTTCCTGATCCACTCATCTGTTTTTGAGCATTTAGGTTGTTTCCTAAGTTGTAGGTAGATGGAGACTAAAATATGACAAAAACATTCAAAATATGACAAGACCATTCAAATTTTTGTTATGGCACTTTTTTTTTTAAAGATTTATTTGTTTATGCATACAAGACCTAGGGTACTGGCCAGAGTCATGGGAGGTGAGAGGATTCACCAGAGACAGTGGGGAGCAGAACAGGCAGATGGACTGAAATGCACTGCTGAGGGGAGCAGTGGGCGAGGCAGGAGAGGTCTGCTGTGCTTTTTCCATTTTTAAATTAAATTTCCTTGAAGAGTAACACAGCGGAATGCTTTCTCCATGTTCAGTTTTGTCCTTATTTTATATTTTTGTCCTGTTTGATCTGGATATAATTTCATTAAATCTATTTTCTGTGCCATCATTTTTGTTTTAATAATTCTGCTGAGTATTTCCTCATATTTTTCTTGTATTTCCTTTTGTAGCTTAACTGTCTTCCTTTTGTTTTTATGTCTTCACTCTTTTTAATTCTGTTGTCTTCTCAGAATATATAGTATTACAATCTGTTTCATGGCACTAGGATCCTATAGTATCTAATTTTAAGAATATCTTTCATAAAAGTCAGGATGCTGTTAGTTTTCCCTTTGATTGCAAAATATTTTAACTAACATCTTTTCTCATTGTTCAATTTTAAATAGATAATATATAAGTTAATTAGGTTTCTTTTTTTAAGATTTATTTATGTATGCATACAAGAACTGGGGTACAGGCCAGAGGTATTGGGGGTTGAGAGTATTCACCAGAGACAGTGTAGGGAAAATAACAGGCAGATTGACTGAAATATACTGCTGAGGGGAACAGCAGGCGAGGCAGGAGAGGCCTGCTGTGCCATGTGGGTCCCCTCCCTGGCTGGGGGTCAAAGTTGTACTGCAGTGGCTGCAGACGCCCCACAGTTCAGCACTCAAAGCCTTGCACAACCAAGGAGGCCCGATAATTAAATTTTTAAAAATAAACTTCTTATAAGTTAAACTTAAGTTCTAGATAAAATTATTTTATTATTGTGAATATTGACTTTTTACTATTATAGGATACTGCAATTATTTTTTTTACTGTGATAAGATATTGATTGGTACAAACCAACAACTCCATAAAAATTTTAACGCATCAGGAGAAATATTTACTGTACAAATTATATCTGATATCATTCTCTTATTTATCACCATAGGTCTTATTTTTTGTGTACTCATATCAAAAAATTCATATACATATGGTAACAATAAATTGCATATGTTATGCAAAGATAATTTTCACATTTCAGAAATGTACCATTGCAAAGATCAGTTTTAATTTTTTCTAGTGACAGAAAGGCAAGTATGAAAGATATGATAAAATGTACTAAAGAAAGCAATGCAATTATGTATTTTGAATTTAATGAAACTTTTACTTTATCTTATGCTTTCAGAATAAAACCTCTTTACAAAATTAATTATGGGAAGACATTAATCAAAATTTATAATAAAATAAGAATTATGTAAGAAATACTTTCTGGAAGGACTTGAGTTTAATGCAAATATATATATAATTATTCTAAGATTTATTATAAAGAATTCCAAACGAGCAGTAAAACTTGTTATTAAAATTTTTCAGTCAGAAAATCAATACTTTTTAATTTAACACTGTGTGGCTGGCCCAATTATAGACATTGAGACTGTAAAGAAGATTAAGTTGTAATCCTTGTCCTTGAAAAGTTCCCACTATAATTGTTGAGAAAATAATGTTTAAAAAGTCTTTAGATATTGCTAGGCAATGCAGGTATGGCTATTGTCTTCTTGAAACCAACCTTGTTCTTTTGATATAGTAAGTGAATTGGTGATTGAGAATTCACTGCTTAATAAGCTGGTCTCCATCACAAAAGGAGGGAAGTGAGATGACAGTGTCTTCTGAAATAAAAAAGGCACAATTCAAGTTTAGGTCTTATTCATATATTATTAGGTGAGCAATGATAATCCCATTACTTAGTATTTTTAAGATTTTTCTATCATCTTTTATAGCTTTGAAATAAAAGTAACAATTTGATGAGTAAGTAAAAATTATACATAAGCATCTAATTCTTTGTTTTAAGTATACTGCTCACTAAAGCATTAAAATATAATGCTGGGGCCCTCCCTGGTGGCGCAGTGGGTTAAGCAATGTACTATGAAGCAAACCTCAGCCACTGCAGCATGTGTTCAAACCCTGCCAGGTGGGGAGGGGACCCACATGGAGCAGCAGACCTCTCCTGCCTTGCCCGCTGCTCCCCTCAGCAGTGTATTTTGGTTGATCTGCCTGTTCTGCTCCCCACTCTGTCTGGTGGATTCTCTCACCACCCCCGCGCCTCTGGACTGTACCCCAGCTCTTGTATGCATAAATAAATAAATTTTTAAAAATAAATAAATAAAAGTAAAATAAAATATATTGCTAAAGATAATCTAATTCAATGAAAAATAATGTAGACCCTCTAGTTTGTTTCTTTTCAACATTTTTGGAATATTAATATTCTAATAAAACATATTTTTGTTCTTAATATAGTTTATGAGAGGAATAAAGGTAGATATCACAGAGTTCCCACTATAGAAATTTTTCCTTGTCACCTTAGTTACAAGGTAAAAATGAAGTCAAAATTTACCCCAAGTACAAAAACTAAATTCAAGATTTTATTTATTAAAGTTAAACAAATTTTAAAATATAAAACTTAGCAAACATATGGAATTGATCTCAACTATTTTAAAGGCACATTATATGAATTTCAAAACCAGTAAACTAGAAATAAAAGATGTAATAAGTATATTACTTTTAAGGTTCTTTTTAAGTGCAATATTTTCTCAATGAAGTAGGAAATAATGAATTTGAATTTATGATTATAAATATCTTAAATTGTTTTTATTCAGTTACTTAATCATTTAATAAGTTTATTTCAAAGCCTGGAGGTTAGTATTTAGGAGTTGATGATAAGCAAATTATAAAACCTTTGGTATATATATATTTTTAAGAGTGAACAAAATAAGCAAGGAAACCTGACATGACAAAGGAAATTATGAAGAGAGTAAAGATTACTATATGTGGGTTTCTAATTCCATCTATATGATTGCAGAAAAGATATTTTTTAAAGTTATTCAGATTTTACAAGTGACAAGTTACTAGAACTATTACTTCCTTTGCATGTGGAAAGTGTTTCACTGTATATAGTTTTCTAATACTTGGGACCCACATGTTTCAAGGTGAAATGGCTATATCTAATTATAGAAAATCAGATTAATATGTTTGAATATAGAGTGCAAAGATGTGGCAATAGTTTAAACTCAAAATAAAGATCTGGGTAAATCTGACGTTGTCATATAGAGTAACAAGTTACCTGTGTATTATGAACAGTTGATAATTTAGAGTAAATCTATTTTGACATTCACACTTAGTCAATGATACTTCAAATAAATAAATACTATGGGTGATTAAATACAAAAGAGAATTTTAAGCCATGAGTTTAAGGTCACCCATAAAGCTCTCCAAATAAGCATACAATTCCCCGACCTTAATTTTTTCTGGCAAGTAATAAAATAACCCAAATATATATATATATATATATATTTTTAGTTAACTCTAATACCTTTTTTATTTTTATTTTTTGCATAGAATAACTGGGGTGCAAGACAGAAGTGCAAAGGATCAAACGGTGAGAAGACTCACCAGAGACAGTATGGAGCAGAACAGGCAGATTCACTGAAGTACACTGGTGAGGAGAGCAGCGGGAGAGACAGGAGAGGTCTGCTGAATCATATGTGGGTTAGCTCCCTGGCTGGGAATGGTAGATGTGATAGTTCTTGAGACTTAATCCCTAGGCCACCAGGGAGACCACAGGACTGATAAATATTAAAATCCAAAATGAAAATGTTAGTTTAGAAAAGAGTAAGATTTTTAAATCTATTTTTTTTTTTTAATTCTAGATTTTCTCAGTCTAGATTTAAAAAATTCAAAATTGGACAATGCCTTTAAAAAAAAAGATTTATTTATACATACAAGAACTGGGGTACAGGCCAGAATCTAGGGCAGTGAGAGAATTCACCAGATCACCAGAGACAGAGCGGGAAGCAGAACAGGCAGACTGGCTGAAACACACTGCTGAGGGGAGCAACAGGAGAAGGAGGAGAAGTCTGCCATATGGGTCCCCTCCCTGGCATGTGGCAGGGATCGTTGTGCTGTAGTAGTTGCCATAACCCACTGCACCACCAGGGAGGCCCTGGAGAATGCCTTTTAAAACTATTGTGGACTGCGCATACAATTTCAAATGGAAGGATAAAATCAGACTACTACTATTTTATTCAAATAATTTAGTTGCTTGATATAATTAGTCTTTCAAGCTTTCATGTCTATTAAGATGCGCTAAATTCTGTTTCCTTACTTAGCACCTGATGATGTAAATGCTTCCTATGTCTCTTCCTTTGCATTCCACTTTCTCAAACCTAATAAGAAGATTAATCACTTAGAAAATTACCATAAAATATTCTCCTAGTCACTGTTTTTTTGGAACTGTGAATGGGACATCCCTGTAAAGTTCTCATCCCCTCAATCATTCTAACACTTGTATTTGTTTTGTTTTCTATCCCTGAGAAATTCAGTTATTAAGGACATATTTCCTTTTACTTTACTTTTCTATTTTAGTACTGATTATCTTTTTAAAAATTACTTTTGCCATTTCTTCAGTTTGTTAAAGAGGTGAAATAAATATGTGCATTTCATCAATTCTGATAAATTTAAATCTTCTGGAATTTAGTAGAATGATTATTTGCATTCTCTTTGAAGGAGTGGACAGAAGTTACTGGAAATTACACAACTCTTTTTTAATAATGGAAGACAAGACTGAGAACAGTCTTAGAAATTCATTAAAAAATAAAAGAGGATCAGGCATTACTAATTGCTGTAATGACAGGTTATAATTAGAAGTGAATGTGTGTAATACAGATATGAGGCAATAGTTTTTTCAAATATAATTTATGTAGTATTTTCCTTATAATAATAGCTATAGAGCTAGAGGAAAATAAAAAATACTACTTATTTTTAGAACCCCAAGTCCTTTGAATTATGTATTAAAATTATATGAATATTTCTATTATTTAAAACATTTTCTTGCCGCAGAACGAGTACTCTGATTAGGTTAGCCTACTTTTGCTAGTCTAGGTAATTTTATATGTTAACTTGAATAGCTTGTCCCTTCTAAATTATGAAATCTGATTAAAATTCAATAATAGTTTTGCAATATTTATAATTGTTTTAAAAATTATTATGTAGTGCCTTTACTTCTTAAAATTAATTGTGCACATTTTTGAATATTCTTTATTTCATGGCATGCATATACATATATGTTGTCTTTTATTTACTAATGGCATATGTAATGAACAAGGCTATTTAAATAGGCTATACTATGAAAATTGTAAATATCAGAGTAAGCTAGATAGACATTTAGGCAAATACCAAAAGAAGTATGAATAAAAAGTAGATATACAAGTATCCTGGACTGAACCTGCATTAATGTAACCCAAAGCCATACTGATCTAATTTGTAAGGTTAACAATTTTGCAAGTTTATACATTGGATGAAAGGACATAACCATAAAATGACAATTCATGGGGTTGAGGCTCATTTTTTTTTTTCAATCTCTTGGGTTTTGTTTCCTTTTTCAAAAAATAAGCTTTATTTAATTATATTTGAAATCGTTTGTATTCCCCAGGAGTTCCCACCACCATTTCACCCATGCACCATCACCTCAGCCCCTTGTGCTCCTACCTTCATCCCCATTTTTGTCCTCCCTTTCCCCCACCCCCACCCCCCACCCTCCTAGTACCATTATTTTATCTTTGACCTTTTAGTTTTGTGGAGATTTTTTTTTTTAAGATTTATTTATTTATGCATACAAGCACTGGGGTATAGCCCAGCATCCAGGGAGGTGAGAGTATTCACCAGACAGAGCGGGGAGCAGAACAGGAAGACTGACTGAAACACACTGCTGAGGGGAGCAGCGGGCGAGGCAGGAGAGGTCTGCTACACCATGTGGGTCCCCTCCCTGGCTGGCAGCAGGGATCGAACTCGTGCTGCAGTGGCTGCAGTTTACTTCATAGTGCGTTGCTTGACCCACTGCATCCCCCTTGTTGAGTGTTGTTGTTGTTTGTGGTTGCCCATTTCCTTGAGCTTACTCTTTTTTTTTTTTTTTTTGTAGTTGTTGCCCTTTCACATCCCTCCCAAAAGTGAAGCCATCTGATATCTTTCTCTTGCCTTCTGACTTGTTTCACTGAATATAACTCCCTCTAGCTCCATCCACGTTTTTATAAATGGCCCTAGTTTGTCATTTTTGATTGCTGAATAGTATTCCATTATGTATATGTACCACATCTTCTTGATCCAGTCATCAACTTTTGGGCATTCGGGTTGTTTCCAGGTCTTACCAATTATAAATAGTGCTTCAATAAACATAGGGGTACAGGTGCTCTTTTGGATCAGTGTATTTGTGTCCTTTGTGTAGATTCCTAGGTGAGGGATTGCCAGATCATAAGGTAGTTCCATCTCTATTAGACTGAGGAACCTCCATACGGCCTTCCATAGTGGTTGAATTAACTTACATTCCAACCAGCAGGGTACTAAGGTACCTTTTTCTCCACATCCTCACCATCATTTGTTGTTGTTTTATATATATATGTGCCATTCTTACTGGTGTAAGGTGGTACCTCATTGTGCTTTTTATTTGCATTTCCCTGATTATGAGGGATGCTGAGCATTTTTTCATGGCCCTGTTGGGCATGTGTATGTCCTCTTTGGAGAAGTGTCTTTTAAGTTCTTCTGCCCATTTTTTGATTGGGTTTTTTACTTTGTTTTTCTTTAGTCTTACAAGTTCCTTGTATACCTTTGTGATCAGGTATACCTTGTCTGTGATACCTTGTCTGTTGTGTGGAGCACAAAGATTTTTTTTCCCATTTGCTGGGGTTTCTATATATTTTATAGTTTTGGGTCTTACATTTAGGTCTTTCATCCATTTTGAGTTGATTTTTGTACATGGTGTGAGATAATGGTTCATTTCTTTACATATGGTGGATCAGTTTGCCAGAACCATTTATTGAATAAGCTGTCTTTGTCCATTGCAAGTTCTTTGCTCCTTTGTCAAAGATCAGTTGTCCATAGTTGTGTGGTTTTACTTCTGTGCTTTCTATATGGTTCCATTGATCTGTGTGTTTGTCCTTGTTCTAGTACCATGCTGTTTTAATAACTGTTGCTTTGTAGTAGAGTTTGAAGTCTGGGAGCATGATACCTCCATTTTCCTTTTTTGTCAATAATTTAACTAATAAAGGAAATGTGTATATTTGAATTCAACACTCAAAAGATATTTAAAAGTAGTGTCTCAGCTTCATTTTGCCAAATGTATTTTATTTCAGATTTTGTATATAGACTGTTGATATTCTGCTTAGGAATAAATATTGAGCTGCTGAATTAAGCTAAATAATGCATACATATCTATGAATTTTATAAAATTACATATCTATTTTATATAGAAGCCTATGAAAATCAGATTAGGCCAGTAGGAATCTTCTTGTGTGTGTGTGTGTGCATGTGTGTGTGCGCTACAAAATGCTCAAAGAAACTTACTTTGGATTCTGAATCATCAATATACAGTGTTTGTTCTTCTTGAATGTCCAGAGGGTGACATAAAAGTAATTCATGTAGTAATGCCAATTGGCATTGAATTGAATTCATAACAATGCAGAGAAAAAAATCCGCCATTCCAAACACTAGAAATGATTCACATGCTAGAAAATTCACCAGTACTATAAATATCATCCAGCATCATAATTCTCTTTTGTCCTAATAAGTTTCATCAAATGTCAATCTCTCTCCAGATGTGAAATTAATTGAACATTTTCATTCAATCCAAATATGAGTCATTGAAATTTGAGCATTTCTGTTATAAAAAATATGTCTGTCTACAGAATGAGTAGTCCTTTATATAACCGAAGTAAGGGGGTTTCTTAATCACTTCACATATGTATTTTGTCACTTCACAAAATTCAGTATTATAAATTTAGATGTTGAAAAATGGAGCACATCATTACTGTGTTTAAAAATCAATCATTTATATTTTCCATAATTATCCATATTACCAGATCAGAAAAAATATTTTTAGGCAGTTTCATTTATCTGAAAAAAAAAAAATAATCAACTGTATATACACCCCTCTGTGTTTATGGACTCTGGTGAATAGTGATTTTTTTTTTCCCAAAGGAGTATTTTATCACAGTAAATCTCTTTACAAGTTATACTTAAACAATTAGTTACCAAACATTCAAAGATGGAAGATCACTCTGGATCTGCTTTAGACTTTGTTAGATTAAGTGCATGGTTGAGTTGCAAAGCCAATGTTATCCATTTCAGTACCACTTTCAGAAAATGTTGCCATTTGAATCAAAATGCTTCTCTTCTGCTCTCGATATCCTTACTATTTAATGCTCTCCTCTGCTGGTCTATGTAATCTCTAAGTCAAACAAAGTTTCTTGTGAAAGGACTGAACTATTTGAATGAGCATTCTCCACTCCATTTCTCATGGTGATTTTCTCATGTATTTTATTCCTACTCAATTACAGTGACACCTTCCAGGGTGTTACTTTTATTTTTTACGATTTTGGTTGGATATAACTCTCTAATAACTTTTGGTCCTCATGATACTTGGTGAGTAGATTTCTCAATCTAATTCATGTAAAGTGAGAGAGGACTATTTTGTTATGAAATGTGAAGAGTTTGAGATTTTACCCTGGATGCAAGTTAATATTACAAATGCCAGTGGATGACATGAGGGTCCCAGATTCATCTCTGGATGAAGGATGAAGTTTATTATTTACAGCATTAGCAATATCCAAAACTTCTGCATGTTTTGTTCCAATTCACTGAGTGTTAATTGTCACATGTGACATGACAAAAAGGCAGAAAACACATCAGAGACAATAGAATGTGGTTCTGGAGAAGTTTAGTGTACTCTACAATTAATGGGATGGGATGTAACAATATTTCTCATCAATGGGATGTAACAATATTTCTCTTTTTCTCCAGAGACAGTATCTATCTTTCAAGACAATAAGTACTATACACTTTGCTAGAGGAAGTCGCTGTATCTTTCAAAAGCATTTCCTGCACAAAAATCCTTGAAAGCATATTCTGAAACAAGCAATAGTCCATACCACACTTCATTGCACAAACACTAGTAACCTATGAAAAGTTGCCTTTCAACAGTTTTAAGCTTCAGTCACAATATTTTTATTACATTTTATTATTATTTCATCAAAATAAGTCTAAATAATTTAGTCATTTTGTATCTATTTGATTCAGGTACATGTACTAATAGTTACACCCCAGAGTTATTATCAAGTATATTTATTTTATTTAAATTAATATCTTTATTGAGTTATAATTTATAATGTAATTAACTGCTGTTAAGTGTACAGTTCAATGATTTCTCCCATATTATAAAATTGGGCAACAATCCACACAATCAAATTTAGAAAATCTCTATCAATCCAAAGAGAAACTTCATGTCAACCTATAGTCACTTTCTATAGCTGCCCCTATTATGAGGCAACTACCAATCTATTTTTGACTCCATATATTTGCATTTTCTGAGTAAATATACTCATTAAAGGAGTTATTTTGTATCTGGATACTTACACTTAGAAAATGTTTTTGAAAATCACCCATGTTGTAATCTTTATAAATGATTTGATTCTTTTTTATGACCAAGTAATATTTCATTGCGCGCACACACCCACACCAACCATATTTATTACTAGTCACCAGTTGATAGATGTTTGGATTGTTTCAGCGTTTTGGTTATTGTAGATATGCTACTGTGAAAATCTGTGAACAGGTCTATGAATGGGGACCAAAGACTGAAATTTCTGAAAAATAAGGCATTTCTGTGTTTGATATTTTAGAAACCATAAAAATGTTTTCCAATGTTACTACATCATTTTATTTTCCAGTCACAATGTCTCTATTTTTATAATAGCCATTCTAGTGGGTGTAATTGATATCTCTTTCTGATTTTCATTTACATTTCCACTTCTGACATGTATCCTGGTCATTTATATATCTTGTTTGGAAATATCTCTACTCCAGTCACTTGCCCATTTTAATTTATCTATTTATTTTTTATTATTTATTTATTTATTTTTGTATAGAAGAACTGGAGTGTAGTCCACAGGTGCAATGGATAGGAGAATTCACCAGAGATAGAGTGGGGAGAACAGGTGGATCTACTGAAATACACTGCTAAGGGGAAACACAAGCAAGACAGGAGACACCTGCTGCACCATATGTGCGTTAGCTCCCTGGACTTGGACCGATCTCAGGCCCTAGCACTGACAACACTGAAACTTAACCAATAGGCTGCCAGGGAGTTCCTTATTTACCCATTTTTTAAGTGGGTAATTATCTTATTATTATTTAGTCCAGTGAGTTTTTTATATATTCTGGCTTAAGTTTCCCTTTTTAAAAGATTTATTTATGCATACAAGAACTGGGGTGTAGGCCAGATGTGTGTGTTGGGGGGGGGTGAGAGGATTCATCAGAAAAAGATTAGGGAGTAGACCAGGCAGATCTACTGAAATACACTGCTGAAAGGAGCCATGGATGAGACTGGAGAGGTCTGCTGTGCTATGTGGGTTAGCACCCTGGCCATGGATAAAACTCATTTTACAGTGACTGTCGATAGCTTGATAATGCTGAGACTTTAACCCCTGTGCAGCCCAGGAAGCCTGTGGACAAAAGATTTTTATCAGATATATTTTTGCAACTATTTTTATTTAAGTCTGTGAAATAACCTTTTTACTTAATGGTGTGCTTTGAAATGTAAAACTTTTAATATCCATACATCATAATGTCATTTTCATATGTCATAGTATCATTTTTTCACTAAGTAATCATTGTCTAAATAATCTTCTTTTTTTTAAGAGCTTTATAGTTTTGGCTGTTACCTTTGGTATCAAATGTACTTACTTTTGTTTATATTTCTACAATCCTCCCCATATGATTCTCTTGTATTAATTATCACTGTGTTTTGTTATCATGCTTTAATAGAAAAACCTAATGATTACTTTCTTTCCACTAAGTCCTTTCTTTTAAATGACATTATTTATTTCATGACACATTATTAATTGGAGTTAAGAAATTTTATGACTATATCTAGTGATATGACTATAGCATACTTCATTTGGCCCTTTGTACAAAACTTAGTTTAATTGGCAATTATTGCTTAAAACATTTCCCAGAATTTACTTTTACTGTTTGAGATTAGAAGCAATCGTATTTCCAAACTTATAAATTGCCAGATTTGTGGGCTTCTTCTAGTCTTTTCATTCTTACTTTCAACTAGACATTTCTTCTCTAAGCATATTTATTTTTTATATTTCCTTGTATTTACCAAGTATGACTGCAAAAATCAAATCACAGTATTAGAATTTTATTTCCAACATATTAGAATGAATTATTTACAGAATACACACATACACACAAGCGCATCTTTAACTTTTGTATGGCAATACTAAACCACAGATAATTTATGTATTATAAGAACACATTTCATTGTGTTGCTTTAACAACAAAGCATCTTATTGGCTTATACTAAGCAAATTTTTTTATCACACACTATCATTCAAATACCCTGATAATTTAAATTATGTGCTCACTTCACAGCCCAGACTGACAGAACACAATCATCCCATGTATCTCTAGCCATGTTTGAACAGGCTACTGGCTACCACAAGACAATAACCACTAAAAGAAAAAAAAATAATTAATTAAAAACAGAGATGGTGCCTTTAAAAATTTTGTATTAAAAAGTAATGGCAAAAAAGTATGGTCATTGTATCTTTTGGATGGTTGTCATCACTAAAAATTCATTCTCATTCCTGCCTTCTTCCTTATAAAATACATTACATATGTACAACAAAAGGTATTATAACTGTTGTTTTATCAATTGCCTTTTAAGTAATTTATATTTTTTAATATTTATTACTACATACAAGAGCTGGGGTACAGGGGAGAAGATTCACCAGAGAGAGAGTGGGGAGGAGAACAGAAAGATCTACTGAAATACACTGTTGAGGGGAGCAGCAAATGAGACAGGAGAGGTCTGCTGCACTGTGTGGGTTGGTTCCAAGACTGGGGATTGAACTCATGCTGCAAGTCACTTAAAAAAAAAAGATATATATATACATAGTATACATATTATGTATATATGTTTATATATTATATATAATATATACATTATATATTATACACAATATATAAATTATTGTAATTACCTACATCATTATCTTTTCTGATATTCTTTAGGAGATACAAGTTATTGTGTGTTGTCACTTCCTCAGCTTGAATTTGATTAAGGGCTTACATGACAAAAATCTCCTGTTACTGTTATTGTCTCTAAGATTCACCTTTTAAGTGCTTTCATTATCACATGTCATTGGAGGACTAAGAGGAGCAGTATCAGTGAACAGTCATAAACTCATTGTTGAGTGACTATTTCATTAGTCTCATTAAATATAGGATTGACATAAAAGATGGTCTTAGCTCTCTTTTAACCTTGGCAACACCAGATTCCTATGAATTTTGCCTCTTGCAGGATGTTCTAAAGGTGGTTTTTGTCATCAGTATTTTTTTCCTTTAAAATGTATCCAATTAAAAAGATCACTGGTTATTCAGATACTTTGAGAATTGCTCATAGTAGATCTATATCACCATAATGAACAAATGATGATTTGCTTAGAAAGTAGAGACAACAGAACAGTCAGTTCAGAAACAACAGAAACACACATTTTGAGCTTATATATCATATTTTAGAAAATGTTTCTAATTATGAAAAAATCAAATTTGAAATATATAAATTAAAATAGTCTTTTAAATAAATAAAGTCCATACTACTAATTTGATCATGAGCAATTGGACATCCTGCACTACATGGTCTCATAATGTTTCTTCTGTAGTGTTAACAAAAGACCTTTTTTTTTTTTACCAAATATTTGATAAGTGTATGCTATATCTAGGATGCCTTGCTTAAATCTATAGTATTTCAAAGATAACAGCATAGTTATGAACCTTTGGTCTCTCATCTGCTGCCCATTACTGCAAATCAGGTTGGTGATGTTTGGGGATCAGATTATACAAATTTTATTCTTTATTCAGTTGACTCCCTATTGGAATTAGCTGAGAAGGACTAGCCCCTCCCTCTTTTCTTCCCATTTTCATCAGGTTTGCCATTTTCATCAGGTTTGCCCTCTAATACTTCTACATACAATCACGCCGTTTTATCTAACAGCATAAAGAAATTTCAGTACATTCAAAACTATTATTATCTTGTCCTCTCAAGATATTAGCACCTGCACTCTGGAGTATTTTTTCCAAATCCCTGGATTTCACACCTATAAAGTCCTTCCATCATGTTCCTAAGTACTGAGAACAAGCTGAGTGATGTTCTTTCTCAGTAGTCCTACTATCACTTCTGTGTGTCTCTTATCTATAATACAGTTTTTTATAAGTCCAACCTTTTCCTTTTTTTTTCCCTTTCAAGTTAGCTGTAGTTTCTTACCATTATCACTGCATGATAGTCCAGTGTTCATTTATTCTCATTCTCTAGTTAACAATTCTTTCTTATAATACTTTCATTGTAACAAAATGTAGGTAAGATAGGTTGATCATTTTAATGCCATTATGTAATTTACAATTTTGTGCATCCATTCCCACTCTCCGTCTGCAGTGCATTGCCATCCCAATCTGAAACTCTACCCCTGAAATTAATAACTCCCCATTTTTACCCCTCTCTCTATTGTCTGATAAGCACTATTCTACTTTCTGTCCCTAATAATTCTATGTACCACTGTTAATACATGTTATAACATTCATGGTGATAAATACTTAATGAAATTCTCTCTATTAGAATAACATATTATTTCTGTCTGCTGACTTGATCCTGATCAATTCAATAACTCAAATAATGTAACTTTCCTAGCTGAGAAACTTAGACATTGGTTCTGGATGAAAAAGCTAAGAGAATTGTTTTCAACTGACAAATCAATCCAAAAGAGTCAATAATGTGAACAGTCATGCATTACTTCTAGAAGAAGCTTTATCTGACCTACACATTTTGAGGGTTCATTGTTATAGTGAAGAAAATAAGACTCAACACTTCTCATTACATTATACCTCAAGTTTGATTCATTTAATTCTTCATTTTTTTTTATAAATTCAGATTCAGATATTCCTAGGGTAGATAGGAAAGAAGTACATGTTGGTGTATCACTTAATAGAGTAGAAACCTAATGTCTACACTTTGCTCAGCTGAACAATGCTGGGCAACACAAAATAGATAAGAACAGTAAACTGGAGTTATCAAGAGAACCTGGTCGTGGTTCTATATGAACAATAGGGGGCTGTGGAGATTTCTGAGTGATGTGGAATCAGGATGAACAGAACCAGGCAGGGCACCTCCTATGTAGAAGGCCCACCAAACCTGATGTCTGAGGAGACAGCGATGGGCAGAATCCAACTCCCCAGTCATGCAAAGGTCCAAGAAAACAAGTTATAAATAAAGGCTCCAAACACCTCTTCCCTTGCAGATGACCCCCCCTTCCATCTTGTCTGTTGCTCCTCTCAGCAGTATATTCAATAAATCTGCCTTTTCTGTCCTCTACTCTGTCTTTGGTGAATTACTTCACCCCCATGCCTCTAACTTACACTCAGATTTTCACTGCAACAGTAAATGGAGCAAGGCATATGACATAGGTGGGCCAAGAAAGTAGATTCTATCATTTGTAAATTTTACTCACCCTGTGAGTAGGTGACTAACTGCTAACCTTCTTTTGCTATCTTGTATATCCTTTTATATTTTATATTTCAAGTCAACTTCCTAAGAGTTATTATTACACATTATTTTTCTTTGCACACATTTATAGAGAAATTTAGGGGCATAAAGGACAAGTGTTATAATTGTCATTATTTTCCCATTGGTAGAAGCTTCAGGGACACCTGCACAGTTTAAGGAACCTACGAGTAATTCTATCACTATTGGGGTCATTTAGGCATATTCTGTTCTACAGTTATAATTTGCACCTATGAGATTTACCTACTATCTGTTAAATGTATGCTGTTGGTACCAATACTCCAGATTATTAGAGCTCAATTAAGCCAAATAGAAAATAAGATAAGGAGGAGTTATTCTATGGGTGCCCTATTGTCTTAAAGTAAGGGACTTTGTTATTTTGAGTTTATTATCACCAGAGAACTTTCTATGATCTTAAAAGACACCTTGAGATGGGAAACTTACTTAAATTTTGATAATTATTTTCTTTCCTATTTCATCACACTGGAGTTTAAATCACTTTTTCCTTAAATATAAGCTATATAACATAAAATATTAATACTCAAGATTAAATAATTAGAAAAGCATCCTAGTGCTACACATAACTACAGATAATATATTTATAAGCCAATTTACAAAGTTTTTAATATGTGAGCATTCTGATTACTCCCTTATACTCTACCCTGCCTCACAATTCCAAAAATGATTTCATTGGATTTGGTTAGAATCTTAAGAAACATCTGGGCTTTAAGCCAAGATTTGATACTGTTTGAAAGATGATAAAAATTTTAACATTATATTTGAATGAAATATTCATTACTTTATCTAATAGCACAGGCAATATTGCTGACTAAATTTATTTAGCAACAGAAAAAAATGGTCTTAAAAAATAACATGACTTAACCTCTCACCTGGCTTTAAAATTCATATTTATTCTAGAAAATCATTGTTATGCATTAAGTAAATTTTTAATAGAAATGTAGTCAGCTTTTATACTTAGTAAAAGTATTTGAAAAAGCATTAGTTTATGAACATATTTACTTATTAAAATCAGAACTTAGAAATGGCATATATTCTATTTAATAATATTATAATCTATTAAGGAATAGGGAAGAGAATCGTGAGGGGTATTTTAATATATAACATATGAGAATGCTCAGCTGGTACAAATGTTAGCCTCAGTTTTGTAATCTTAGATTTCAATAAAAATTATAATATTCAATATCAAAACACCAAAGTAAAAAGTGTATGTTCCTCGTTCTACTGTATATAATATGTTGACTAGCCTTAAATTAGCCCACCTTTCCATCCCTACCAGTTAATCATATCCACAGATACCTTTTTCCTTCTAATAAATCTCCACCAATATGCTTAGGTCAAAAAGGTACCCAGAACTCTAACTTAACTATTAGCAGCCTAAGGCAGTTATGAAAATTGCAATCCATTTTTGTCAGTTATGAATTTGCTCAGACTTCAGCAACTAGCGGTTGCCATGTGACCTCAAGATAGTCAAAGAGAAACCTTTTTAAAACATACTACAGTGGGGGAAAAACTTTAGCCAAAAAATTTGAACTCTGTCTCTTCAGATTTAAGATGCTTGTGACAATGCATTATACCTGTAGATGCAATAATCCTCAGACAACTGGTAAAAAGACCGAAGCCTAGACATTGAGATGGGATAGCACAAATATGGAAATAGTCTTGGTTCCTGCAGGTAAGTTGGAGCTGCTGGACTACTTTACAATAAACAAGTGTGCTCATATTTTTATATTGTTAAACAAAGTCATCAAATAAATTTAGATATCTAATTGGCTTTACTAAAGGATGCATCAAACAATATCTTCCCATTTAGAAAATAGAAAGACACTTAATAATTTCAGAAATTATTCCAGACAATGCCACCTTCCCTTAGGGGAATGCTAGGGTTTGTTTTTTTTTGTTTTTTATCATGTAGATTGAGTATCTCCTAGTGATTCCCAGAAATTCCAGATTGACTGGTTTAAAATTAAACCAGTCAATTTTCTGAAGGCCAGATAATAAATATTTAGACTCAGCAGGTCAGTAGGTCTCAGTTATCTCAATGCCTTTGCTAAATAGTGAAAACAGTCATGTACAGTACCTAAATGTATGGCTGTAACAGATTGCCAATAAAACTTTATTTACAAATCAGGATGCAGGTTGGATTTGGATTGTGTTTTCTAGATATAACCCCCCTCACATGTAAATCCGTTGAAAGCTGGCAAAATTAGGGTAAATGGGTTGTCATTGAAGAATAGGTTGTCATTTTCAGTAGCAAAATTAAAGACATGTTTTTAAAATTCCCCCACCTAAGATTTAAGGATTTGCAAAAAAATCTTCCATCAGCATTTCTTTAGAAGTGGAAAATATATAAATGGAAACTGCAGACTTACAATAATAAATGCTAAGTGTTCTTTTTAAATAGATGGTCCCTTATTATTTATATGTGAATCTAGACGTTAAATAATTTAAATATAGAAAAAAAATTTCCCTGAAATACCAGTTGCTGTATAAAAAGTTACCCCAATATAATCACAATCTTTTATTTCCTCATGCAGTGGGGTTATGAAAGCCAGGATTAGCTCAGCTGCTTAGGATCAGGTTGGGTATATTAATCTATTAATATGCAGTCGGCCTAGAGCCCCAAAACTGTTAAGTACATGAACTATTTTAGTGCATTTTAAAATCATAAGATGTGTTTTTTAGATCACAGAAAATGTCTTTGCATTTAAGTACATTCCTTTTTATATTGATACAGTCACTACATATGGCCAAAATATTATTCTGAACAATTTTGTTAGTTGAGAAAAATAAATATAATACATATACTTTTGTACAGTGATCTCTCACTTTCCTCTTCTATCCCATTCATGTGTTATGTAGAGCTAGGGATAAAAGGAACCAACAAAGGAAAAACTAAAAAAAGTAAAACATGCCTAGTGAAACAGCCTAGGTGAAAGAAGTTTGAGCCAGTAGGATGAGTTGCCACGAGTCCTGTTTGAACAGGTGGACTAAATCATGAACTGAGGCTGCCCAAACAGTTCGGCCCACCACACTGACCATAAGGTGACACAATAGATACAAAGCATTAGATCCTGACTAGTGATTATCTCACAAAGTCCTGGAGAGAGAGAGCTGAAGCCCACATGTGCTCAGCCCAGAATAAGCTACGCTGCTGCTCTCACTTTTCTCTTTACCCCTCTCCCCTCACAAACTTAACCTTTAAATATCTCTTCCTAACACCCTTTAGGGAGCCAGGCTATATTCTCCTGTCCCAAAATAGCTCTCTCATGCATGAGTCTAACTAATGAAGTCTTACCTGGTTCAAATACAACCAGTGCTCTCTGGTGAATTCTTTCCCTAGCAGGCAAAAGACCCTCTTTTAGATTGAGGCCCCTTTATACTAGGACCCAGGAAAGTCATAATGCGTTAATGTGGCTCTGACTCCAGACTCTTTCATGAGGTTTGTAGACAGGAGTTGCTGTTCTTGAAGCCTTGATGGACACTGAGGCTGGAGGAGTTACTCTCAACCAAGCTCTTTGTGTGATTGACTGCTAAAGGTGTGGGTTCATTTCCACATGGGTTGCTTCTCATGATTGGCTTTCCCAGAGCAAGTGATCACAATGGAAAATGCAAGAGAAAGCAAGCTAAACTGATGTCACACTCTGTTTCAGAATGTAGTCAAAAGTGACATTCTATCATTTCTGTCCTACTGTTCACAGAATCCAGCTTTAGCTGGATTTAGAAGGACTATACAAAAGTGTGTAAATCAGTAGACAAGAATTATTGGGACAATCTTGAAGGCCAAGAGGCATCGTATGTGGTTAGAAAGTTTAAAAATGAATCTCAGAGTTTAAGTCAATGAATTCAAAACTTCAAGTTTAGATTTACATGTTCATAATCTACTAACTCAAAGCTTTGTATCTATTCATAATATTCCTAAATTTAAGTAAAATATGGTAGATTAAAAACTAGTGCTGCTTACTATAAATACCTTAACTGACAAAGTTGTGGTAAAATACAATTCTGGGATTAGGTAAGACACATTGTTTCATAAGCCAAATACTATAATTAGAAGAAAAATGTATGCATCATTGTTGCTCTCTTTTCTTTGTGTGTGTGTGCATAACTGATAAAAATATTCTGCAGGACAAAAAAATCTTCATAAATAAGAACAAAAATTGAGTAGTATGCAATATAATTCTGGGATTGCTACAAATAGGAACTCCTACAAAAGTTCCTATTCCTGTGAAATTAAAACTCAGTGCAGTGTCAACAGTTAATAAGACTTAGGTCTTCAACTCAATTATCATAATTTCCACCCGCTAAAACTCTGAACTTTCTAGCGGGCTTTTTGCAAAATTTATCCTTTTCTCTTAAAAGCCTGTATACAGAAGTTATACTTTAACCATCTTTTACAGAAAAAAAAAAATTGAACACAAGTTGCATGCTTCCAAGTGAAACTGGGGCAAGTGTCTTGTTTCTTTTTGCTATAATTGCAGATTTTTTTTTTTTTTTTTTTTGCTGCTGAGCTCAGATACTAAGAAAATCATTACTCCTTTTCTACCTAATAGAAAGTGTATGCATCCTTTGGCTGCTCCAAGGGGACAAGATACACAGAGACAGGATAAAAAAATTATCCATCAAAACTGGATATGCTGACTCAGGTTTGTTCCTACAGTACAATAGCTACTGTTTCTTGAAATGCAGTTATATACAGACAGCAGAATTAATTCTTTCCAGTATGAACTTTCAGGAATAAATTAGAGTTGCAAACAGTTCATTATGAACATTGTCCATGCAGTGTGTCCCCCTTCATATCTTAAAAGCTTTCCATTTAGTATAAAATCAATGATATATAAGGCATGACAATTTAAAATGTTAAAGTCATTTACATGAAAAATTAATTTATGCCACAAGAGTATTTAAAATATTTTTGTTGCCTGTCTGCACAGTTTTATTTCCTTCATTACTTAAATGATCCTTCTGGTGGTAACAAATTTAATAGTTTACTTTCCACAATATATTTGCATCCAATATATCATTTCCCACTCTTACACTTCTATACTTTTTAAGTTAATTGATTCATTCATCCATTAAAAATTTGATATTCATTAATTGTCTATTAAAATAATGTGGACTATAGAAAATACAAACAGAAATGTCTTTCTGGGAGAGTGTTTTGGAGTTGATGTTGTTTATCTGAAGGATGTGGTACTGGACTAAAGTGGTCAGGGATTACCCGGCTAGAATGATTTTTTAAATAATTATGGGGCCTCCCTGGTGGCACAAAGGATTAAGCACCACACTATGAAGCACCTGCAGTCACTGCATCATGAGTTCGATCCCCAGACCTCCCCTGCCTTGCCCACTGCTACCCTCAACAGTATATTTCAGTCAGTCTGCCTGTTCGGTTTCCATCTGTCTCAGGTGAATCATCTCACCCCCCACACCTCTGGCCTGTATCCCAGTTCTTGTATGCATAAATAGATAAATAAATAAATATTTAAAAATAAATAATTATATATGTTGATAAGAATAGCACATACTTTTGTGCATGGATCTGCCGCTCATCCATTGTCTATTCCATCCCTGAAATTACTCAAACACTATAAAAATGTTTCTAAAAAGTTTTCCTATGCATATATAAAAAAGGCATAACAGTACAATATATAAGCTAGAGATTTCTATTGCTTTTGCGGCTGTTTCCCTCTAGTCAAATGCATAGGGCTAGACTGATTGAAGGCAATGCATTCAACACACAATTCCACTTACTGGAAAAAATGGCAAAAGAAGACGTACTGGCAGGAGCTAACTAACACCTCCTAATTGGAGAGGCAACAGTAAGCCATGGGACAGATGGAGAATAAACCACTTGGATCAATTTTTATACCGCAAATCAACAGCTTTGAGAAGCAGCTGTGCTGGAAGCCCCAGGGTTTTTCTCAATGCCTAAACCAGGAAACCTGGTGGTTCTGTGGCTCACCCTCATCAGATTGCAAGCAACCCTGGGAAGACCAGGAAGAGTCACACCTTAGAAGTGTTATCAAGGCAGGACAACAAAAAAGCTCATGCTGAAATTAGGAACAGGCAGTACTGCTTCAACAAATCAGTAAAGTCAAATAGGAACTTGTATTTCTGGAAATTGGCAGCTCTCTCCCTGAGTCCTCAGGGCTGCTGGATCACTGAACTCAAAATGTCTGTTCTAATCAACCAGCCCTTCAGCATGACATCTCTGTTGCAGGATATGTTTCAGCTTAGTTAAGGGTTTTGTACTTCACCTATTTTCTTTCTTCTTTTCTCATCTTGATGTTTAAATAAATTGAATGTTTTTAAAGAAAACACTTTAAAGTACAGGCTTTTTACAAATGTTGTAAAAATAACAGAAGTAAATGAAATGAAAGATCAAAGTCATATTATCCCCCATCTTGGGCCTGGAAGTAATTATCATTACGGGACTGAGTAGTCTTTCCCTCAGTTGGGAGTAATATATAGATCATGGACTACTGTTGATTTTTCATGGAACCTGCTGAACAGTAGGGCTCCTTATCTTTACACTCTAGTTAAAATAAGAGGGGAGTATTACAAAATGCCATCATTTTGACAACCATGAGTAGAAAGAACTGTCAATGTTGTCAATTTTTTCTATGCGACCTTTGAGAATAGTCTTTGGACTTTGCGATATTTAGATAATGGATTGTTATAAATATTATATGCGAAATTTACTACCAAAACCTACATATAACATCAGGAAATTCTGTTCTGTTTTGTTTTTTTAAAGTCAGATAAAATAGGACCCAGAACCAGGAACTGCCTGGTTCTAAGCGTTATGCCTGGTTCCTGGCATAAGAGGTTAAGTAAGTCTCATTGCTATCAAGCTATTGCCAACCCCTGCCAGATGAGTCCAATCCCAGGCCAGGGAGCTACCCACATGACACAGCAGACCTGTCCTCTCACCCACCTCCCACCCCCAACCACACCACTGGCCCATACCCCAGCTCTTATATGCACAAATAAATACATTAAAAAAAAAAAAAAAAGGACCACCCAGAATCTATGTTCTGTCAGTCAGTTAGGTAAATCACTCAGGTATTACTGAGTGTTCTTTGCACAAGAACCATGGATTCTTAAGCAACGCTTAGAAGCTGAAGAAAGTCTTTTTGTTCTTTACCTCATTATGGTTGTCTTATTTTCTAGTTTTCCAGGTTATAAGGAATATTTCAGTTTATGAGTCAAACTTAAGCTGGAAATCTTTGTTAATAGTGGGAAAAATGGAATACAATATCTGTGTTCCTTAAGAACAACATTCAGATATTGCCTGAGTTTTGTTTTTTTTTTTCATTTCCCAATTTTATTATTTTGGTGAATAGTTGATCCTAACTTTCTGTGACAAAATATAAACTCTCTATTGTCTCATCTCAGTGTTATTTAAGATTTACTATTTTTCACATTAGTACCTATTTGGAGTCTTAGGTCATCTTCCTTTCCTCGCTCACAAATTTAAGTCATCCACTTCTTTCTATTCTACGCTAGCAAAATACTCTCAAGAAAACCAAGCATTTGGGAATTAAAAAAAAAAGGGAACAACCTGTACTCATACTACTAGTATTTAGCCTAAGTAACACAAATCTTTCTGTAGGCAAAGAGGCCAGTAGTCTCATTGTCTGCTTGGAAAGTGGAAGGAGAGTACAGGACAAATAAGACGCAAATTATCATCTCAATATATTAGGTGGCTCCACTTGCATTCTTCAACTAAAAAAAAAAATCTCATTGTGATGTATTTTAATTTTAGGTGGATATTAAAACTGATTTATTAGTATTTGAGTTCTATAATAAGAGGTAACTTAATTGTTTATGGTAATGATACATGCTTCTTAAAAGATTAAGATGACTCACCTATTAAATGTTGAATATGATACTCTTATTATATGTGATTCGTTGGCAAATTATGATTGCACTAATTATAACCTTAAAAAGATCTATCATTAAATAAATGCCTGTTATGTGCCAAAAGTATAATAGATTTGCATACATTATCTTTTTAACTCCCAATAATGCTGAGATGTATTATTACAATATTTCATTTTAGACCCAATTAAATTCACATAGAAAGTAAATAAGAGGCACTTTGAGTCGTGTAGCTTTCAATGGCATCAACTTTAGTGCCACATCAAAAAGATCTGGACTTCCATGCATACTGAAAAAAAAAAAGAATGTACATCATAGTTTTATAACTACAATATGGATGATAACAACAAAAAGGGACATTTTTTGTTTGTTTTTTAAAGATTTATTTATTCATATAAGAACTGGGGTACAGGCCAGAAGTGTAGGGGGTGAGAGGATCCACCAGAGACAGAGTGGGGAGCAGAACAGGCAGATGGACTGAAATATACTACTGAGGGGAGCAGCGCGCAGGCAGGAGAGGTCTGCTACACCATGTGGGTCCCCTCCCTGGCCTGCGGCAGGAATCGAACTTGTGCTACAGTGGCTGGTTTTTGTTTCATAGTGCCTTTCTTAACCCACTGCGCCACCAGGGGAGGGCCCAAGAAGTGACTTTTGGATGTGGAAGTGGGACTAGGAAATGAATAAGTTCAGGGTTAATGCACCAGGAAGAGGAAATTATGCCTGAAGCGCAGCGGGTAATTCATTAGCAGATCTAAAGAAGTTTTATCCTTTACAGGGGAAATTTTATAGGAAAATGCTTAATGAAGGGAACTGTCATCAAAAAAATCATCACCTCTCCCTTCCTTAGAGGAATAAAGAAGTGCAAGTAAAGCAGAAAGTGCAGAAACAAGGGAGAAAGGGGGAGGAAAATTCTATGAAAGGGACAATTGATTTAATTTTTCCTTTCCTTTCTCTTTTGCTCAATATTCTAGCTATTTGTCACATTTGTGTGTGTGTGTGTGTGCTTGTTTCTAGAATGATATCCACCCCATAAGTGTCAGTATTTTATTTACTTGGGATGAGGGCTGTCAAAGAAACTCAGCAAAAACACTAATTTATCCAAATCAAAAAAGTCATACTGCTTCTCAATATGACAGTAGACACAGCTTTTTTCAGGCAACATTTCTGGCTTCTTAATTTTTCCAACCATAGTGTGATCCTGCTAGAGTGCTAGAAGGGAGCCTGGATAATTTAGAGTTTCTATCTGACTGAGGAATAGCTGCAGATATTTAACTGGTCTCTGGCTTAATTCAGTAACTGCACACATTCCATTTTCATCACCAGAGTTTTTGGGAAAATATAAGTATATTTTTGTCAGTATATTTAAAACTTAAATTTTGAACAGTTGAATTAAAATTTTGTTATTTTACCATAATCTCCTCTATCCAAAAACATGTTTTGATCTAAAATTGTTTCGTGATATTAATATGGGTATATCAAATAGTTTTTCTTTAAAATATACCTAATACTGCTCATGACATTCTGGAAAACAACTTTATTTCTGTGTGACTTTTAAAATATCTCTTGCATTTGGGTATTGATTTTTGAGTCTAGAGGTTTATGGATCAATGATTTTAAAAGTTATAAGTAAATGAAACTACCTCTCCATTGTCAAAGCCTAGTTTATACTCTGTGCCATCTCATTGATTAGAAGCTTCTGAAATTGACTTTCAAATAATTATTTAAGATATGTTTTTCACTTGTTTGGAAAAAAAGGTTGTTTTAGATTGTAGCAGAATCAACTCTTTCCCTTTAATTGAGCAATGATAAAAACATATTTAATATATTTAATTCTTCTCAAAAGGAACTACATAGAAAAGTGTCCTATGCTTATTTTTGCTATTTACAGTACAGATTTTGAAGAGATATGATGCTTGCTTTTCTTCTCAAAGGGCTTTAGAAAGAGATAGTTCAGACTCAACACGTTATTCTTGCCTCCTTATATTTGGCCAAAGTAGTTAGATAAGCACAATCTGGACTCAAGAGATCACTGAGGCCTCCCTGGTGGTGCAAGGGATTATAGCACAAAGCTAGCTATCACCAGACATAGCTTCATGAGTTTGATCCCCAGCCAGAGAGGTGACCTACATAGCACAACAGAACCCTCATGTCTTGCCCACTGCTCCCCTCAGCAGTGTTTCAGTAGATCCACTTGTTCTGTTCCCCACTCTGTCTCTAGTGACTCCTCTTACCCCCACACCTCTGACCTGTACCCCAGTTCTTATACGCATAAATAAATCTTTAAAAAATGACATCACTGAATTTTAATAACCAAATATTGACTATGTTGGAGTTCATTTTGGAAGAGAAAAAAAAAGTAGCATTTTCAAGACTGTTTTTATTGTGGTTCAAAGAAATGTTTATAACGAGATTGCCCATAGTTAACATCACAGGTTCATTATTTAATAATATAAAATATTTGGACTCTTCATAGCTAAGCTTTATATTGGATTTTTGGAAACACATTTTAACTCTTGCAGTTTGCTATTTTTGGAAATATCTTCCTTCTTTGCTTTTTGTAAAAATGATGATAGCACAGATCACTTGTTTGTATGTCTTTGGAATATTTTTCAGTGTCACTCATTGCTGTTTAAAAAGTAATGGGCTTTATGCTTTGAACATGGTAAATTGTTCAACTTCTAATTTTGAAATTGATGATCAAAAGATCGAGTTAACTTCAGGTCAAACGTCTGCTTTGCAACAGCCATAGTTCTTGTTAGTGCTTCTATTACAAGTGTCTGTTTTAGAGGCGATCACCTTTGACAATTTAAGTAACATCATGTCGAGCAGTGCAATAACAGTTGTCACTCCTGATATAAAATGTTTTCAGAGACTGTGCAAGGAATACTCTTAATACTGTGGGTAATGAAATTGAACTGTGTTGTTGTTAATGTTCTCGTATTTCTTTTTCTCCAGCATAAGGCACTTGGAGGAAAAACAATATTAGTATATGTTATAGGAGCAATTTTCTTTTGAAATTTCATAAATATGTTTTTTATTAAAATATTTTAAAATTTACATATACTTGCCATTAATTGTAATCCCCATGTATTCCCCATCACCATCTCACCAGTGCACCATCACCT